>JARKHS020011477.1:17500-263491 GCA_030143305.2 Amblyomma americanum | reverse complement strand
CAATCCCCCTTGTGGGTATGTGTCATTGTGTGAGGTCAACAACAACAACAACAACGACAGACTTGCAGTTCAGCACGAGTTGTTATGTAGCAGAGGAGGAGGAGCAAAAACATTTATTAAGAGCATAAATACTGGGTGGGTTCAGTAGGAGAACCCATTTGTCGACATCATAGCCCGGCCCCTCTCAAGCAATGATATCTGGTCGAGGAGGCAGTTGCTAGGAGGGTGGCCTCACAGCGCTCATATGTCGGATCAAGATTGCTGTCCAAGTCTGGGTTTTCTTGACATTCCCGAACTGCGTGAAAGAGAATGCACACTACTAATGAATAAATGGTACCGAGACATACGGTTCGTTCTACCCATTTTGCGAAAGTCTAGATGCCCGTTTATTGTGAGATGTCAGTGAACGTTAAGGAAACCCCAGATGGTCGAAATTGCCGGATCCCTTAAATACGACGTCCCTCATAGCCTGAGTCGCTTTGGGACGATACCTCCCCTCCCCCCCCCCCCCCCCCTATAAACTATAAAACCTTTTGTGTAGTAGAAGTTTACAATGCTCAAAGCGGACAACCTGAGTGGATGCCAGTGTTTAGTCTCGCAAATATAAACCGTTTCTGAATCACAGCGCAGCAGCAGTTGCGGCTGCCCCTGTGAATATTATTGTATTGGTATTATTTTTCCCAGCTGATGCTTTTATCTTTCTTGAAGTGGTCAGAGAAGCTGATTGTAAATCTTGACCTGATCTTAAAGAATTCAAAAAAAAATTGAAACATTCCCCATGGAGGTTTTCCTCGATTTCATTGACTGTGGGCCTTATGGACTTTCTGGGGAGAGTCTGCTTCCCTCCCAATTTTCATGAACAGGCGCTTGCATCACATTCACGAATGTGAGTTTCATGAGCGGCAATTTTATTAATATTTTATTTTTCATAATTTCCTGTCTATCCTCTTCATAGCTCCTACTTATCCGAGACCTACCCCAATTGTGCGCTGCAGCAGGCAGAAATCTACGCTTTCAATAAAAAATATTCCTCTTCCTTTCTTTCGTTCTCTCTATATTACTATTTGTGTGAGTGCATGTCAGCAAATACTTATATTATAGTACCTAGAGTAAGATATTCTAGGCACTATACTTATATACTACTTTATATGGACTACTTATATATGGATTACTTATATAGACCACCTTCGTCGCGAATCTGTGCAGACCCAAAAACCAAGATTTTTCACTCGGCTATATGAACAATAAAAGTACTCGTTCTTGAAAAGCTTGAAAGGCAGATTTGCCTACTTGTTCAAGTTTGTGGCGGTGTATGCTGTTCCATTACAATGAGGCTGTGGCACAGGAGCTTATCCTTATCTGCAGCTGGCTCAAAATGTCCCCTGTGCGCTCTGACCCGCTGTCTTCCCAGTTCGTAGCATCCTTTAGCGCCTGAAAAAGCATTCGTTTCCCCTGAAAAAGTTGTGCTTGGCATGGAAAGAATTTTGCGCGCATGTCACCGTTCATATCACGCTGAATATTGAATAAATCGAAGCGGTGGCTCAGTGGTTAGGGCGCTCGGCTACTGATCCGGAGTTCCCGGATTCGAACCCGACCGCGGCGGCCGCGTTTTTATGGAGGCAAAACGCTAAGGCGCCAGTGTGCTGTGCGATGCCAGTGCACGTTAAATATACCCAGGTGGTCGAAATTATTCCGGAACCCTCCACTACGGCACCTCTTCCTTTCTTCTTTCACTCCGTCCTTTCTTCCTTCCCTTACGGCGCGGTTCAGGTGTCCAACGTTATATATGAGAGAGAGACTGCGCCATTTCCTTTCCCCAAAAACCAATTCTTATTAATATTATTTGTTTTTCTTGCTGGGTAGGCTTGAGCGGAGAGACCGGCCGTCTACGTTCCCTAAGCACGGAAGAGAGACACGAGGAAAAGTGTACATTTCGTTCATGACAATGAGCCGTGTCTTGCAAAAAATTACAGGATTGCAATAAAGTCTGCTTAAGAGCGGAAAAGCGATAGCTTTTCCCTTTGCTCTCGTTCTACCTTCATTTTTCTTTTTCTTTTTTTATTCTTTCTATTTTTCTAATTTTGTTATTTTGCTATTGTTATGTTACGTTTTGTTTTATTTGTTTATTTTATATATATTAATTTTTATTTTTATTTTATTTTCCATTTTAATCGTTGTTTTTATTATTTTATTTCTGCGTTTCTTTTTGTTTACTATTTTCATTCTGTTGGATTTATTTTTTAATTCTTGGCTTTTTATTTCATTACATATAGGCTGCTTATCAACAGATTTGAAAGTACGTGCGGACAACTTCCGTCCTCGAACTTTTGTCTACAACTTCCGTCCACGCCACTCATGAGCCAAGAAAGGCTTACGCCTTAAAAATGATGTTATAATGAGGCGGTGACCTTTATGCCGGCATAACTTGATACTGGGTCGAAGAAGCAGTTTCTGGTTTTCGGCTTAGCGTACGTTATGTCCGATGCATTTCGAATGTGGTGTTTCGTACACTCCCGGGTTCGAACCCGACCGCGGCGATTGTGTTTTTATGGAGGCAGAACGCTAAGGCGCCCGTGTGCTGTGTGATGTCAGTGCACGTTAAAGATCCCCAGGTGGTCGAAATTATTCCGGAGCCCTCCACTACAGTACCTCCTTCTTCCCTTCTTCTTTCACTCCCGCCCTTGTCCCTTTCCTTACAGCGCGGTTCAGGTGTCCAACGATATATGAGACAGATACTGCGCCAATTCCTTTCCCCAAAAACCAATTATTATTATCCTTATTAATAATATTATTATTCGTACACTATAGAAAGGCCGAATGTGTTCTTGCTTTCTTTGTCGTTGTTTTCTTCAGGGTAATTCATTTGGCTTATGATTAATTATGAGGCTCTCACGTGTCCGCTGACCCCTGAAGCAATATCCCTCCTGGGTGGCTGCAGAAATGAGTCGCCCCACAATTCGTCCTCCTTTGTCTTCCTCAGTTTTATTAGCGATATAGCTTTAACAGCTTTGCTACCATATAACGTTTGCCCTCCACTACGGCACCTCTCTCTTCCTTTCTTCGTTCACTCTCTCCTTTATCGCTTCGCTTAGGGCGCGGTTCAGGTGTCCAACGATATATGAGACAGATACCGCGCTATTTCGTTTCCCCAAAAAACAAAAAAACGTGTGTAAACAGAAGCAGGCAATGGATACATGAAAACGCACTGTCGAGAGTAAGCGGAGGATTGTGTAACTCTTTTAGAGAATCGTTAAAAACTATTTCCAAGTTTTCAGTGAAAACAAACTGCGTGTATAGCAATGTGTGTCCTTTTTTTTCTTTTCGTTACAAACAATTGCTAGTCTAAATTGACCTCGCTCTAATGAGAACTTAAAGCTGAACAAGCAATACTGCCGCGTAAATATTGAAGAACGAGATGCTGAACTCGTTGTTGTTCAGCTATCAAGTGGTCGAAATTTTCGATTTTGGTAGAAACCCCCCCACATTCACTTCAAGCTTCGTTCTTTGGCCCATGTCATTTTACCAACTTACGATATGACACAGGCAGCACCTAAATAAATTACCATGTATGAAATCCTCTAAAATGACCATCATAGTCATAGTAGAGAAGCTTGGCTGGAAGAGCTGTGTAGTCATTTACCATTAGTCGAATGTTTAGAGGATACCCCTGAAGATGAAAAGATTTGTGATAGGGAATCACTGCTCATTAACATTCAATCGAGAGCAACGGTACGGCTACAAAGGAAAGCTATGCAGCCTCCACAGAAACTTCGTTGCTGAAGAGAAGTCCCGACATAGGCGCGTGCCCTGAATTCCTTTGTAATGATGGGTTCGAACCCGAGGACCACCGCCTCACCATGGCAGCCACTCCAGACCAACACCGTTCCCACTTCGAGTTGATCGATTTGCTCTCGACCACCATGTGATAGCCATCCCGGTTAGCTCAGTTAGTAGAGCGACATGCCCCAGTGAGGCGATGGTCCCGTGTTCGAAACGCGTACCGCGGCGAATTTTTTTCAACTATGAAGTTTCTGAGGAAGCTGTATAGTTTTCCTTTCTAGCCGTATGGCAGCGCTTTAATTGGTGCTATGAGGCAGATCAGGAAGGAAGCGCTTTATGACCACTCAAGAGGCAGTGCCCTCCTCTTTGAAGCTAGGTCAGGGTGTCTTAGAACGCGCAGCTACAAAAAGAAATTTAACGAAAAAGAAGACACAAGTGCTGTGTGTGGTAAATCTGTAGAAACAATAGAACACCTCATTCTAAAATGTGATGGTATCCATCCCGATGTCGATGCAGGCATAGTCACTCTTCCTGAGGCCTTAGGGTTTAGAGATAACAATAGTCATGTAAATAAATCTGCGGTGCAAATTAGCAAAAAGCGATTGGAGGATTGGTGGCTCAAAAGCAGAGAAGTGACATAAGTTTTAAAGTGTAGGAAGACGTAGGAAGAAAACGGCGAATTTTATTAACAACTTACAGCAGAGTTAAACAAAAATAAAGGGAAAAAAACTGAGCATATTGGCAACCACCACTGCCCCATTTCAAAGGGGATGCTCCTACCTTCCATCCATCTCATCCATGAGTAATATTCCCTCATTATTTTTGGCATTGTTTCACATGAAACTGTGCAAAGTGAGTTCGTAATGCTGTGAAGGCAGATGTCCACTTTTAATTTTCGCTGCTGTTTGTCTTGCAAAACTGACTGATGAGTGTTATTTTAAGTTACTGCATCCGTCATATGGTTACTTGTAATTAGTGCCCATTTTAGGGCAGAAAATTGGTTAATGATGATAAACTGTAAATTGTGGTGTTTAACTTCCCGAGGCGAAACATGGACTGTCAGGCACACCGTACTTGCTCACATAACGGACCATAATGCAGCTTTATTTTTGCGGACAACACTACTGCCAGCTACAAAGACAAGAAATCGGAAGTTCAAAGCAGCCAACGAAGCAACTCCAGGTACCGCCTACTTTCCAACTCGAAGCACGGTATAGTTAGCTACCCTGAATGGTACAACTACCGCCCTCTGGTAAGGCCAGAACCGATAAACGCGCAATACAAACAACCTTAGTGGGCGGCGTGTGGGTCTTGGCGGGGGCGCGGTACCCTGCTGAGGGCTTCGCTTATGTCGCCTTGGGGATAACTCTTTTGACTTCGTGGATCCTGGTGCCACCGAGTTCGGTTTCTGCATCACAGGGAGAAAAAAAAAAAAAGAAGGCAGCAGGTCAAGTACAGGTGAGGAACAAAAGAGAAGCTAACATACCCAATAATTCTGGATAAAAGCAGTTTTGACCGAGAAACCGTTTATGAACTAAGATTTTTTTTTCAAATAATGTCAGGTTTCACTGTAACAATCAATATATCCGCAGATAAGTAGACGGCAGTCTTGCATTTTTTATATTAACGTTTTTGCTATCATGAAAAACATTAGCCATTAGTTTTCTATGGCTGTCTTAACTGCTCGGTGCGATCGATGCAGACCCTTGAAAAGAAAGATTTTGCTACATATCAGCAGAATGGACCGTTACCTTCAATATTTCTACAACAGTATCTTACAATTTTTCAATTTTCAAAACTTTGGTCCGAGATTGTTGGACATGCATAGCCTGAAGCTTCCGGTGTTGTGTAAAATCTAAAGGTTCAGTGCACAATAAAACTCTGGAAATGCAATTATAACAATTTTCTGCAGAGAAACTGATGATATTGCAGGTTTATCACAAAAAAAACATACCGACACTTAGATGGCATTAATACGTTCAGCCCGATTTTCTCTCTGAACACAGGTGTAACTCTTGTCATTAAACTCTCAATACATCGCCCGCATAAGCGAGGTTGCCGTCTTGTCGTGTGGCTACAACGTTGCTGCAATGCTCTACTCATTCTGGCGTATCTTGCTTGCGTTTATTTTTGCTAATTTTTCTCTCACTCTGCCTCTTTGCAAACCAAAGAATGAGGGCGCACTCTAGAATTGCGGGACTCTGAAGGCCGAAGAGCTAATCTAGAGGCCCATAACTAGTTGCTTAACCTGCCGAAAATGGCCGGCAACTTTTGTAAAAAAATGTGCAAGTAACATTCATAAATTAATGAAGCGAGAGCCGTGGCCTATACTCTACCTCAGTTCATTTTATCATCACAAAAACAAAGAAGATCAAATAGTTTTCACAAGCTGCGAAAAATCACAGTTTATTAGGCGTGAAAATTCTTCGCGTCAAACTTAAAGTAGGTTAGAAAGTGGTCTAAACGGAGATCTGTACTCTTGGCTGAGCTATACCACACTCTGAAGTCAACTAAAAAGAAAACGAAACACTAAAGATTACCAGATAATTTGTTTCTTGAGCGGTATGCGTAGACTCATGTTAATTCGGGTTACCGAGTAACCGTTGGCCTTCTGGTGGCGTTTTGCCGTCCACTGGTGAGGACAAATTATTTCCGTTCATTTATTTCCTGACTGATATGATTGATTTAACATTAAAGTCTTGGGTCTTAAGGCTTGCAGAACTAAAACAACGGTAAGAATCTCGGGCAAATCAAACCATTTCTCTCAAACAACCGACATCTATTCTGTCTATTTCGTACGTTTCAAGATGCCGGTGCGCACTCATCGACGAATGAAGGGGCTAGGTGTGAGCCCGTGGCCGTCAACGAATGTGGTGCATGTTGAAGCATACGCGCTTCAGAAGACTCGCGAAAAGAAGTCAATAGAACAAACATCTTCTCGGGCCTTATTTCAATGCGTAGGTCATGCAAAATCCAGAAAAAAGACCCGCCGCGGTGGCTCAGTGGTTAGGGCGCTCGACTACTGATCCGGAGTTCCCGGGTTCGAACCCGACCGCGGCGGCTGCGTTTTTATGGAGGAAAAACGCTAAGGCGCCCGTGTGCTGTGCGATGTCAGTGCACGTTAAAGATCCCCAGGTGGTCGAAATTAATCCGGAGCCCTCCACTACGGCACCCCTTTCTTCCTTTCTTCTTTCACTCTCTCCCTTATCCCTTCCCTTACGGCGCGGTTCAGGTGTCCAACGATATATGAGACAGATACTGCGCCATTTCCTTTCCCCCAAAAACCAATTATTACCAGAAAAAGATATTACGGTGTCAAATATGCTCCCTGTGCTCGCTCAGACTATTACCTGAAACGCCTTCCGAGGAGAGCACATTAACTCACTTAATCACTGCACTGTGTTGCCATGAAAACCGGAGCCAAATAATACTCTTCTACACGCAGCAGACGACCCACAATCGCGCGTCAAAGTTGGCGAGCCCTTCCCGGCGACTTTTTCATGCTCGCACCCTCCTCCCTCCCCCGCATCTGCGTAGACAAGGTGAGAGGTGGCCATTGGTTAGATTCTTTCAGACGTCAGGCAGCTACCGTGGCCGCGGCCAATAAGCCGCTTATCTCCGGCGGGTCGGGAAGCTCCGCTCCCAGATGGGGGTCGGCGAAGGAGCGCCTACCTTCCAGCGTGCAAAAAGTGACGAGAGGAGAGGGAAAGGCGCGAAGACGCTGAAATTCAAATTTTAACTACAGATAACTCAGCTTCTACAAAGCGCATTTAAAAAAAATCCTTGCTGGACACTATTAGTGAAGCGGCGTGCTTCAATATCCCAGGCATGCCGCAACTTTATTAGAGCCCCCTCCAGAGCCGCTTTAAGCTTCATTCACTGGGCGCTCTAAATAAGGTCCGCCACAATCTGTGCTCTGGTCTATCTCCACGACAAAGAAGAGGCTTAGAAACTGTTTCGCTCATTCCCTTTTGCTTTGTACGAGCCAGAATATAGGCGGGGGGGGGGGGGGATGTCCCGGTCCGGTGCTCGTCTAACGCTCACCTGTAACTCTAGTGGAATTAGCGGCGAAGCATCATCCAGAGAGAGGTGATTCGTGTCATTCTTCGTCCCGCAGCAAAGCGGTAAACCTGGAGCATAGTATTTCGCCCATAAGCCTCGTTTGCTCACAGGACACAAGCAAGGGAGATTGTGCCGGGATGCCACGACTGACTCTCCTTTCTTGTCATCGGCTGGCCTCCCTGCGAGTAAAATGACTGGAGGGGCAATTACTTGCAGGAAGCAGGACGCAGATGTTAGAGCTGCGATAGTCGGGTGTACAACTCCTAAAGCCGACTGATGCATCGCGGCGGTCTCTGCTAATGACAGCGTCTAAGCGAGGAACTGTACGCGAATACTTTTATTTGCGTTTTTTCATGCTTTTCACTTTGTCCGTCTAACAGTACCTTGCCTTTCAGTATCAAAGAACTAGCGTAAAGAGTCCCGTCAAGTCACCTGCGTCATGCGCACATCGTGCCTGGTGGCGCTCCTAACAAAGAACTGGTTCTCAGTTATTCATGCATGCACCCGGTCTATGCTGCCAGTCTACCCAGGCGTAAGCGGATGTTTGCTTATGAACAGCTGTCAGTGGCGCTATACTAGGTTGCCTAACTCTGCCGTAGACAGTTTTGTTCGGATATTTTATTTTGTTATGGTGAGGGAAATTTCCGCGTGGCAGTGGAATTGTGGAGAGATTTGTGGAAAAGGAGGAAGTAAGGTTGCTCAGTGTTGGCACGAAGAAAAGGCGGGTTTGAATAAGTGCGCGTGCGCTTGCGTAATTCTGCACTTTGTCCTCTTATGAAAGAGACCAGGATCTGTTTAAACTACGTGTTGCATGCTGCGTATTTACCAACGAAAAGATGGAGGTCGCGTCAAAGACATTGTGCGCACGCGCTAAAATATAAGAATAACAATCGGATCGCAGTTTTTTCAACCCATTCTTCGTTTTAGTGTGTCTTGGTATCAAAATAGCAAATGGTTCTCCTAACTGTGACACTTCACTTGCAGGTCCTTCAGAGGTAGATAAGCGTAAATTTTATGATGTTAGTTCCGCATGATTTAGCTTTTGGTTTTCAAGATGTTATCTGTTCACAATCGAAAAGGTAGCGAAACCTTGTTCACGGTCGTGGATACAGCCTAGAGCCGTTCACAGTTATGAACGTTTCAGTGGCCAGTCTTCATAGGCGGTTATACAATAGCGCAGGAGTTGGCGTTTAACGCAGGGTTCTCAAGTACCAACAACATCGTTAATTTGGTCTTATCTGAATAGTTACCGCGAGGTCTACATTTGCCGAAACTGGGCTCTTTTGTGCTCATCTTTAAGCAGCGCGAAACACAGGACAAGAGGAAGGAACACGAGACGACACGAGCGCTATTCTAACAACAGAACTTTTATTTTCGAAGGGTGTTATATAGGCACCAAAAGCAAGAACCGAAAAAACACACAAAAACCCCAAAACATACAATCGCGATAGTCCGTAAAAACGCACGTGCACGCAGCGGGAGGTTAATCGCCTCATTTTAACAAAGCACACCAACAATCTTAACACATGACGTGCACCCAGCTATCACCCTGTCGCCACACATTCCCCGAGAGCGTAAATCTCTTTTTCCACAAGACTGATAGAAGGCGAAGCGACACAAGTTTCAGACTCCTGCCTTATCAGAAATGCTTCAACTAACTCCCTGCAGGTCCGGTCTGGGTGACTAAACAAGATATTTGTCCTGTCCAAATGGGGGAAACGATCTTTACATTTTCGGTAGTGCACAGCAAGGTTCGACGAAACTGCCCCTATAACTGATCTTCGATGTTCAAACAGCCGCTCGTTAATGCAACGGCCTGTCTGGCCGATGTACGTCTGCGGAAAGACATACACTGTGTGTACATTTTTGTGTGTTTTTCGGTTCTTGCTTTTGATGCCTATATAACTAACCCTTCGAAAATAAAAGTTCTGTTGTTAGAATAGTGCTCTTGTCGTCTCATGCTTCTTCCTCTTGTCCTGTGTTTCGCGCTGCTTAAAGATGAATACATTCCAACTCGCCCAGTTTTCTGTTCTCGCTATTTTTGTGGTAGCAGCGTCGCAACCTGCTTAACAGAGACGTCACTGATGCCCCTTCTGACTTCCACTGGAATGAGATGCTTCAATAAACCTCTATTTGCAGTACATATTGGCAGCGCTTTCATACAAGGCTAGAAAGCACATATCGCAGCAATGAATGTCGCTTAGCAAGCTACCAGGGAGGCTTCTTTTCGGTGGCGTTGTTGCGGGCGTTCGAAGTCTTAACTACTTTGAAAAAAAAAATAGATATCATATTGTCCGCCTCCATATAGCGAACCAAACCTGTTCATGGCCATGACTGTGACCTGTTTTGCATATCTTCGTCTTAAAGTTCTTTGCCTTTTTGGGTCGTCGAATAGTGCTCAGTCCTTACACGTTTGCATGGTGCCTTTTGATACAGCAACGGCCGCCTTTGGGACGTTCAGCCGAAAATTTAATTTCGGCTTGTACTGCGAGCCATGCCATCTCGAACGCAGCGAGCAAGGCGCCAGCCGGCCCCTAATTGAAATTATCGACAGAGCCGCTTAGGTAGTTCACCGACTATAATTTGCATAGCAGGCGTAATGTCTGGGGCAAGCTGCGTAGCTTTAAGGTGTTAGAAGAGCGTACCGAGTTCAAGGACTAACGTTAGCGTTAACCGTTTTCAGCTAGGTCTTCTGGCGGTGGTATTGGTGCAGAAAATGAACACAGGCTTGCACTTCCTTCCGAAATTTAAAATGCACGCAATTAGAATATTTTTATATTGTTTCGCGCTTTAACATTGCTGTCCATCGGAGCAGGGCGACAGGCTGACTGCTTCTCTGAGCTACAAGGGGAATTTGGTGCGACTGGCTGCCCCGTCAGTTTTCTGAGATAAACATTCTTGAGATTAATGAAATGAAAACTACAATACAAACATCTGTTCTAAAAATTCGAAGAAATGCTCTCGCACGTAGCCAATCCAACAACAAAGGTAACGACATTGGCACAGGAAATGAAGGAACATTGAGGTTCCTGGAAAGCGGATGCTTTGATCTATTCGCCCGAGCTTAAGGCAATGGGGTTTCTCGTGAAGGAAACGGACAGATGAAGTTGTTGGTTTTAACCCTAGATACTGGAAGCGCTGTCGTACGATATAAAAATAAACAGCATGCGTTTGGTATCAAGCGTACACCCGTTTAACTACACGTGAGGAAATATTGTACTCATCAGTAAGCACGTGTGCTGTGAGACTTCAGAGTACTCTTTAATCAATTGCATTAAGAGGGCTATGCAGGCGAAAACTGCCCGGCATCGGTGTAGGCGGAAAAACACCACCTGTCAAACGTGGCAGGTGACAAGAGGTGTTTAGGAGCATTTCCATCTCTCCTTCGACCACCTGCCATCCGGCCCCATCTTTCTCCTCCCTATGTCCACCTGTAGGCGAGAGGAGACAGGCCTCGGACTAAGAATGACTCAGCAAAAATGAAAATGACTAAGAAAATTATTCAGACCACAGGAGGCCTCGGTGCAAAATAGAATAGGCTTACATTGCCCCTAAACTTTTTGGTTCCTTTCAGGTATTATTAGGGCATGCGCTTTCCGGAAAATGTGTCTGAAAATTTTCTTTTTTTTCCGAAAAGTAAGCTTCTGTCCAGCGATTGTGCTGCCTACTCCGGCTTATCTTCTCTTTTTGGCGCGTCGTGCTGATTCTCAGATATGACTACCTCTTCGGCGTTTTCAACTCGCCAAATTGACTGGTTGGAACGGTTACAGTGATGCCGCAAGAACAAGCGATCACTGCGATTATTCCCAGCGGACAGCGGGCTTATAGCTACCGCGCGATGAAAATACTGGTCCCCTGGGTCATCTCATCAGGCGTAGGTGAGCAGTTGTTACTGGTTTGGTTTAGTTTTGTTTAGGGGGTCTAAAGTACCAAACCGACTAAAGCTATGAGGGACGCCGTAGTGGAGGGCTCCGGAAATTTTGACAACCTGGGGTTGCTTAACGTGCGCCGCAATCGCTTAGTACACGGGCCTCAAGCATTTCGCCGCCATCGAAATGCCTCCGCCGCTGCCGGGATCGAACCCGCGTCCATCGGGTCAGCAGCCAAGCGCCATAACTACATGAGCCACCGCGGCGGCGGTGACTGGCTGGCTGCTCTTCAACTTCATTGCTTGTTAGGTTGTGCTTAGGCTTAAGTTGTTATGCTGCGTTATACGTACGTTATGCCGAGAGAGTTTGTACCACGTGTGCCACTTACGGTGATAATTTTTCCGACAAAAAACAAGGGCAACGTAAGTATAGAAGCGAAACTCCGCCCTCATTCGTGGCCACCCCATACTGTTCATTCGCCACAAGGAAAACAGTCCTTTGACAATGTTTTTGTGGTGACAAACAAAAATCTAATCACAAGATCAAATGATAAGCTGCATAGTTGTTTTTTGCCTCATACTTGTTTAGTAGAATGAAGGATTAAAATAGTCATTTTGTTCGTTGCTGTGGCAGATAGGACGAGTCATACAACATTCTTTTGGTCATGAGCGGTTGCTGCCAACGCCTTTATAGTGTACTAGTATCCTGCTACAGCCGTAAGCATTTGTGAATATGGCCTACAGGCTATATGAATTTCATGTTCATTATGAGCATTATAAGCCTAAAACTCTCTCAATGTTTTGAGTGACAAAGTTCGAACAGGAGCAATTTAAACTAAATGATCTGTGACGTAATACATCTCCATCACTTCATGCTTTCCGAAAAGGTGTTTTCTCACAGACCTTGCACGTTAAAGTTTAAAAATGTCAAACCAGTTTGTCTACTATGATGCGTGTAAACTCTGATAAGCATTTGTAACACAAATCGCTTATATTATGTAACGTATCATGCGTTGTTAGAGTGGCTTCTGAACTCCGGAGTATCCGCGTCAAAACAATCTCTCAGAACTGAACCCATCGGTTTTACAAGTGTCGTGTGACACGCGTCAAAACTTAATCTCTCAGAACTGCGCGAAAACCGTGTATTCGTAATACATCTCCGTCACTTCATGCTTTCCGAAAAGGTGTTAGTTCACAAACCTTGCGCGTTAAAGTTTAAAAATTTCAAACCAGTTTGTCTACCATCGAAAACTGTAGATATTTTTTCCTTTGTGAGAAGCACGCGAGTAAGTATATCTCATGGCATCGTACAAGTTTTTGGTCGGCTACTTCGGGAGTGTCCTTCCTACCGGGCTTTATATGAAGCAAGTGTTTCATGTGTGGCGGAAATTGTTCGACGGCATGCCTTCTTTTATTTTCGATCGGAGAGACGGCGCTGAGTGCGACTCTAATTGGAAGGGGATCTTGCTTAACAGGGCGTGGGTGCCACATGGATCTCTGGAAGAAGTATATTTTTTTTAACGTGCGGAAAACAGAATAACAATTAGGAGGGAGTTAATTGAACTGTTGCGGCTCTAATTTGTTTAGCTAGGCCACATAGCTAATCTAACCTGCAGCAAAAAAATCTCATCTTCAACCTCAGGCTCTCATTGGAAGAGTGACAGATGCCTTTGACAATGTTTCCCATGCTGTGCAAATGTTTACTTTCCTTCATCTCCTGAAGAACCCATTAAAATTACATAATGATATGTATAGACTCCCGTAGAAATTTTCGGTACTTACAAGCAACGAAGCTTGATTGTGTGAACATAAAGCCACGAACTGAAGGGTGTGCTCGGAGTGCAAACTTTAGCCTCAGGCACCATCTGCAGACAGCGAGAAAATTCAGGTTTTTGGTGGCTTCCTGGTTATGAATACCTTCGCGGCCACTTCTACGTCATACGGTTGTCTTTTATATATATGCTGTGAAGGCCGCGATAGTACTTTCTGCACACTCATGAGCCGCTTACAGAGATGGGCTCGATCGTGAATCTCATGTCCGCATCACGTACTCTTCACAATACTTTGCCTGTCGCGTTGCAAACGCACAATACGCAAGGTGGGGAACCAATTACTGCCGTTTCAAACAGATATTTCCTCACGAACATCTTGGGGATTGTAAAGCGTTCGGTGGCGCTGTCGGCAGTTACGATGAAGGGAGAATGTGGAAGTGGAAGCAAGTGCTTCCGGTGATTCACGGCGTGGCTGAGTTCTAATGACCACTTGTGTTCCGGGTACTCGTTGTGCAGGTTCCGCCGCAACCTCTTCGATTCGGCCAACTCTTATGTGGGAACGTGAGCGGCAAGGAAACGATTACTGCCATCTGGTGTGCGAAATTCGGGCGCGAGCCAAGAGCGACCGCGAGACGGCGTACGTTCGGTCGCTGCGCTGAATTCATCAAAGGACGGAAATACCGTTATAGCGTGACTGAAAGGCAGCATCTTTTCATACCATCTGCCGCGAAAGATGAATAATAATAATATTTGGTTTTTGGGGGAAAGGAAATGGCGCAGTATCTGTCTCATATATCGTTGGACACCTGAACCGCGCCGTAAGGGAAGGGATAAAGGTGGGAGTGAAAGAAGGAAGAATAGGTGCCGTAGTGGGTGGGCTCCGGAATAATAAGACTGAGCTTAACGCGTTTGTTTACATGAGTGGTTGCCCGGAAATTTTCGCGTTCCATAATCACAAAGGCTGTCGGCATACCATATACCATACTATACAAGGCTGTTGTCCGCCGCATATTTCGATGGCACACGAATTGCTCCTCTAGCGTGTCATTAACTGTTTACACATTTTCTCGGAAGCAGGACTGGCGAGAAATGTTTTGTTTCTCTAACGCACAGTAATGCTGCTTACTTACTACCGCACCAAAGCTCTTTGCTCATGCAAGTTGAGAAAGCTGTCCCAGGGTCCATGCGTCAAAAACCAGCACTGTGATCGAACCATAACTGGGAAGGTGTTTTGCAAACTGGCGCCTTACATGTGGCATACAAAGGAACTATTCAGCGCTGCTCAAAACATGTGTTAAGCGGCCGCGTTTCGATAGAGGCAAAACACAAGACGCAAAAGGCACCCGTGTGGTTATTTTGTATTTGTACATAGCGTATATTACCCCTACCACAACCTTTTCCCTCTCCCGGTCCTTTTATTCCCGCTATGTGCAGCTCAAGTACTTGAGGTTTCGATGGCAGATGCCGCGGCTAGCAACATCTTTTCCTTCCATTGTCTTTTTAATAATAAATAGCCACAAACAACAACAACCCGTGTGCTGTGCGATGTCAGTGCACGTTAATGTTTGAAAAATTGAAAATTGGTTTTTGGGGAAAAGAAATGGGCAGTATGTGTCTCCAAACTCCGCGGACACCTGAACCGCGCCGTGAAGGTACCGATAAAGGAGGGACTGTGAGAAGGAAAGGAAGGAAGAGGTGCCGTAGTGGAGGGCTACGGAATATTTCCGACCACCTGAAGATCTTTAACGTGCACTGACATCGAACAGCACACGGGCGCCTTTTCGTTTCGCCTCCATCGAAACGTTGCTGCTGCGGTCGGGTTCGAACCCGGGTGCTCCAGGTGGTCGAAATTATATCGACCTCCACAGCAGCACCTCTTTCTTCCTTTCTTCTTTCACTCCCTCCTTTATCCCTTCCTTTACGGCGCGGTTCCGATGTCCATCGGGATATGCGAGACATTTACTGCACTATTTCCTTTCCTCAAAAACCAAGGTTCATTTCATTTTCAAGTGAAAAAAATGGGCAGTGGTTTAGTTAAGCTATGCCATGATGTACGTAGCGAGAACTGCAGTTCCCCATGGTTACGCATTTTGTCGAGCTTGTTGTGACTATAAAGTTAAGCATTGAAGAAGTCTTCTGTGAAACAAATTTACTCAATTGTTTTGACATATAAACCCGGCCCGATGATCGGAAAAGTAACACGCAGTTGTCTGAATGCTGCCTACACAGTATTTAGACTGGTTGTTTTCTCTAAGATAAACAAGGTCACTGGTAGTTCCCCACTGTGTAGTCTGAATGCAAGGATCCCGAGCTCCATACGAAGCGACTGTGATACACCTAGTGAGAGTTGTTGCCAGGAAGAAAGAAAAGGAAAGTGCACAGGCCTGCCCACTGGCTCAAGCCGAGCCACAATCGCTACCACGTGCAGATAGCAGGAGAGTTTAAATGAGGGATAAAAAGACAGGATAGTAAAGACGCGCTAAAGACAAGGCCGATCCCGGAGGCAGTGCAATACCGGGCCAACCGGTGGCGGGAGTGAAGCATCCTTCAAACTCTCCGCCACATTTCCAAAAATAAGTCCAATTGGACCCGTAACAGATGCTCTACGGGGTCCGGATAATCGCCTGACTATATGACAATCGCCTTACACCGAGTCCTATCACCTCGGCTTTTATACACACAGCTGCGCATACGCAGTTTATCCCCACGACCTCACACGCGGCCACAGCGTCGGCCGAGCTCTGACGTCATATGCCGCGCATGCGCATTCACGCGCTGCGCCGGCGGGCGTAGTCGGGCTTGGGTGCCTCGATGAGCGCCCGCTCTCAGCGGTGCGCGGGCGCGCATCGAGGCACCCTGTAGTCGGGCCGACGCGGCTCGTCTTGCGGCGGCGGCGGGGAACTCTCACGTCATGCGCCGTGTACCTACTGCTTCTCTCTGGTTTCGCGCATGCGCAATATCGGCATCCCAGGCTCACGGCGAAATGCTCAACTGGGTAGCGTAGTGTAGCACTCGCTACAAAACAAAGGTGGCGGTGCGCCTTCAACGGTTGACAATTCATTGCAACTACCTTTCTTGTGAGGATGGCTCGAGGCCCCAGAGGTTTAAATGTGGAGGATTGGGGTTAATGGTGGCTGGCTGTGGCCGCCTGGTATACAAAGCGACACAACGCATCCGGTCTCTATGCCGCACACGCGGCTGAGACTAGGCTTCATATGTCAGTATCCAAGTTGGAAGGTGCTGCCGATGGGTTCCCTCCAAGCCTGGGTCTTCCCACACGAGGGTCTCCTCCTGCCTGCAACTTTAGAGCTCATAGAGGGCGCCACCATTAGTTGACGTCAACAAGCTGGGCCCTGGTCATTAACCGATGTTTATTTTTTTGCATTTTAGTTTCGCATTTGGTAGGAATAAAGAATTTTGCCTCGTGGCTCGTCGTGAACTTCGTTTCTCAGGATGGCAAGTGCACAACGCTTCATCATGAGCATATACTATAATTTGTAGTGAAGCTCAGAGCAGGTCCAGCAAACTTACTCATTCACGAAGGTAATCGGAAAAGGCAGATTTGTAAGCCGCTATAGAACAAACATAAGGCCCTTCTATCCAAGCAGCGCATGGAGTTATTCCATAGAGTTGCCCAGGAGCTTCACGGCAAGTAGGAAAGTATCCAAAGAGCCTAGTAGCACGCACAGAGCGCGGTTCGCATGCGTCACTTGGTTTGAAGCCGGCTTAGTAGAGAAGAGGAACATTTCGCGTTCTTGCCTTCAGTTCTCTCTGCTCAAGATCTGCAGCCAAATTTGAATACTCTCGTCTCCTAGCATCGCCACTCCCGTCCCCACCAACGGCTGCTTTCGACAATCGCTGTTCGCGCAAGAAGACTAAACGTTGTATGGCCGCCGTGGTGGCTCAGTGGCTACGGTGCTCGGCTGATGATCCGAAAGACGCGGGTTCGATCCCGGCCGCAGCAGTCGCATTTCGACGGAGGCAAAACGCTAGAGGCCCATGCAGTGTGAGATATCTGTGGACGTTAAAGATCCCCACTTGGTCGAAATCATCCGGACCCTTCCTCTAATGCGTCCCCCAATATTCTCACTCGCTTTGGGAAGTAAAACCACATTAAATCAAACCTAAACCGAATTTACAATGAGCTCGTTTCCGGCGCTGATAACCTCAGTGCAGTTTGTTTCAGTAGTCAAAAGCAGAGTGACGCCACTTTACAACCTGCGCCCCGCCGCGCTGGCTCAGTGGTTAGGGCGCTCGACTACTGATCCGGAGTTCCCGGGTTCGAACCCGACCGCGGCGGCTGCGTTTTTATGGAGGAAAAACGCTAAGGCGCCCGTGTGCTGTGCGATGTCAGTGCACGTTAAAGATCCCCAGGTGGTAGAAATTATTCCGGAGCCCTCCACTACGGCAACTCTCTCTTCCTTTATTTTTCTCTCCCACCTTTATGGCTCCCGTTACGGCGCGGTTCATGTGTCCGCCGAGATAAGTGAGACTGTTACAGCGTTATTTCCTTTCCCCCAAAACAAATTTTCAATTTTTCAATAGACTATTCTCCCACCGTACTCTGAACCAACAATTATTCTTGCCGTTCCATTTTCTGTCAGCAAGTCGCTGATGTTTGTGAGACCTCGCCCGGATAATCACACGCAATGGTGCCTCGGTTGAAACGTGGTGCAACGACCTCCGCCACGGCACCCTCAACTTACTTCTTTAACATCGGTTGATAAAGTATGTGCTGGTAAACATTGGCTCCAGGCCAAAACGTCGCGATCGGTCTGTAGTAATTGGATTAACTTTCACCGTGCTACATCGGCTGCAAATATACATCCAGTAAAAAAAAAAAAGACGACGGCGCACGCTACCGACGCCTCGTCATTATTTTGTTACATTCTCTTCAATTATTCACGACATCACCGATCGCGGAAGGCGTGTGACGCTGCAAGCATCGTTTACGGGTCACTGTGCAGCCGCCAAATTGGTCCCTGATTTTATTAGGACGAACTAAGCGTGCCGTACGGTAAAAACGTTCATCTCCTAAGCGATGAGGAAGTTGCCGCCCGTAACTAATGGCAATCGTAAAGGGTGCGGCAGTTACGCGCCGCTCGCAACGGTTATGCGCCATAGATGTACACAGAAAAAAATTGGCTTTGGACTAATTGGCTTTGAACTAACTCGGCTCAGAGGTTAGGGCGCTCGACTACTGATCCGGAGTACCCGGGTTGGAACCCGACCGCGGCGGCTGCGTTTTAATGGAGGAAAAACGCTAAGGCGCCCGTGTGCTGTGCGATGTCAGTGCACGTTAAAGATCCCCAGGTGGTCGAAATTATTCCGGAGCCCTCCACTACGGCACCTCTTCTTCCTTTCTTCTTCCACTCCCTCCTTTATCCCTTCCCTTACGGCGCGGTTGAGGTGTCCAACGATATATGAGACAGATACTGCGCCATTTCCTTTCCCCCAAAACCAATTATTAATTATTAATTAACTCGGCTAACCCTGGAATACAGCGAAAAGTAAGCACGCTTGCTAGGCGTCTGAGGCATGTCCATGGCAGCTACGCTACACGCTGACTGACTGAACTGATAGTTTCTGAGAGGAAGAAGGAAAAGGAAAGAGCACGGGCCTGCCTACTGGCTCAAGCCGAGCCACGCTCGCTGCCGCGTGCAGAAAGTAGGAGGGGTAAAGGATAGGAGAGCAAAGTAGTGAAAGAAAAGACGCGCCGCGCTAATATGCCCCGGGCCGATCCCGGAGGCAGCGCAATACCGGGCCGACCCGTGCCAGAGTGCTTCAAGCCGAGCACTTCGCCATTATCCAGAAAATAAGTTTAATATCTTAGGTCCGGAGACCCGCTGCAGATATTAAATCAGGTATCAGATATCATGGTGGTGATATGATGGTGCTCGCGACAGCCGTTCTCTATATACCGACGCGACCACGTGGCTATGACGTGGTATCACATGGTCTGACGACACCCTATCGCATGTAATCACGTGACTTTACATCACCCCATCGGATGTTCTTAAGGTCAAAGACCACCTAAAGGTCATTGGTCAAGGTCACTGGAGTCAAGAGTTCGACACCATAACTGTACCACATGAGGTTATACACGGCTATCCTTGGTTGGGCTGAAGGTCGTTCAGCGTCGTTGTGCCGCCTACCCGCAGGCTGCTTTACCTAGCCTTGCGAAGCATTTCGCTTGAAAAGTTGCAGGCGGAGGAGCTTACGGAATTAATTTGCCTTGCTTAAGCGTAACAAACAGCCACATTCTGGCGGTTCTGTTTATCTGCAATGACCAGCAATCGCTGTCTCCCGTCTCTGTTATATTAGAATAGGCGAGGTGCGTGCGAGACTTGCTTTTTTCGCATTTAATAAAAATATTAGGTTACGCAACTAGAGTCTAGAAAACGCCAGTATTTTGCGCCAGGCTAAAAATTGCGCCTTTTTCAAGCGCGCATTCTCTGAATACCCTCTTCAGTTAACGGCGCATTTCACGCGCCAGTGGTGACTGATGAATTTTCTCTTCGGAGGAGCATAAATTTTTAAGTCTGCCTTTTGTGCTGGTTAAATTGCATGACCGTAAAGACTGGTAATTGCCGAAATTAGACGTCTCTATAACTATGCGAGCTGCGGGAAGAATGGCCGCAGTTTTGGGGGATTGAACGGCGAGAGCTGGAGGCTTCAGCGCCGCGGTCTAATAATAATAATTGGTTTTGGGGTGAAAGGAAATGGCGCAGTATCTGTCTCATATATCGTTGGACACCTGAACCGCGCCGTAAGGGAAGGGATAAACGAGGGAGTGAAAGCAGAAAGGAAGAGGTGCCGTAGTGGAGGGCTCCGGAATAATTTCGACCACCTAATATTGTGTTCCGCGGTGGCGCACTTCAGCGACATGTCGTCCCCTGCCACCGCGGCCACACACGTCATATACGTATAAAATTATGCGCGGCTAAGGCTCTCTGCCGAAGAGCAAGAACTGAGATTACGGTAAGAAAATTAGACCATTCTGGTCCACCAGCCAGGAAATTCTAAAATAAAGGTATTCAGTTTTTTTTTCTCGTGTTACTGCAGCTCATGAATGTTCTTCCTGTTTATTAATGCGAAAGCATTACTATAGGCTATGTCGGCACCAGAAGTGTCCGCAAAACGTGGAAGCAAGAGTTTAGTTTGGTTTGGTTTATGGGAGTTTTAACGTCCCAAAGCGACTCAGGCTATGAGGGACGCCGTAGTGAAGGGCTCCGGAAATTTCGACCACCTGGGGTTCTTTAACGTGCACTGACATCGCACAGTACACGGGCCTCTAGAATTTCTCTAGAATTCCTCTAGGAAGCAATAGTGGTGAGGTGAAGTACATAAAGACAGTGGATTAAACAATATTGATTGAGACTCATTAGTCATTGGCCATTAACATTAGTCCTTAATAAGTGGCCCTAATTAGCAATCATAATTATTCCCTACTTAATGGCACTAGTTATTGATCTTCTTAACGATACTAATTTATGGTGGTAATTAACGAATATATTTAATGGTGGTACTTATTGAGGGTAATTAGGAATGTTACTGAGGCCATGTGACGTAATCCCAAACGTCTGATGACGCCACGCGCCAGAACCAAGTAGATTAAAGCACAAAACGGAGCCCTTAACGTCAGCTTTTGAGAAGTAGGACGATATGCAGGTTTTCGGATAGTTCTAGAACATTCCATATGACGTCGTATGGACAAAACCTACCAAAGTCGACTAGGAGCCACCAACATTGCCGCAAACACTAATGCTTTCGCATTTTTCCAACGCAGTCTCTGCAGTGCTTTCTAAATATTTTCCCCGCTTACTGAACACACTGTGCCATGCGTAAGAATCTGCGGATAAGTGTAATGTTTGAAATCAGATCACGCGTACGACGCGTGATTCGAGCAGTCCCCAATTTCTAGCCTTTAAGCTCTTCAACACCTTTTTCTTTTTTTTTTCACGCGAGAGAGATTCAGCTGTTGGAGAACGACACAGCAAAAAGGGCCCACCTGCAGTATACAGTCGATAGAAAGTTCCGCAATTATTAGATTCTAACGCGCACCCGTTTTCTTCCATTCTTCTTTCACTCCCTCCCTTATCCCTTCCCTTGCGGCGCGGTTCAGGTGTCCAACGATATATGAGACAGATATTGAGCCATTTCCTTTCCCCCAAAACCAATTTATATATATATATATATATATATATATATATATATATATATATATATATATATATATATATATATATATATATATATATATATATATATATTCCTTATCCCTTCCCTTGCGGCGCGGTTCAGGTGTCCAACGATATATGAGTCAGATACTGAGCCATTTCCTTTTTTATAATAAATTGGTTTATATATATATATATATATATATATATAATATATATAATTTGTTTTGGGGAAAGGAAATGGCTCAGTATCTGACTCATATATCGTTGGACACCTGAACCGCACCGCAAGGGAAGGGATAAGGGATATATATATATATATATATATATATATATATATATATATATATATATATATATATATATATATATATATATATATAACGCGCGCCCGTTTTTCATGTTCGCGAAAACGCAGAATCCACACTCTGCTCTGAAGCGTGAAGCGACTTTCTTATCGGCTTCCGCGTTGCTCCTCGCCGCTCTCTTAAAAGACAGAAACAACATTGGTTCAACTTAAACTGAGCAGAACACAGTGAGCTATGGATAGGAAAACGATAGGAGTAACATTGAGGGTCAGGAAGATAGCATAGTTAGAAAGCGATGAAACGGGAGTTAATGACATTCTTCGCCAAAATCAAGAAGAAATGAGCTGGACCAGGTAACCGACGGTAATTAAGGGTAACTAACTAGATCCCAAGAGAATGCAAGCAAAAGAAGAAGAAAGTTAGGTGGGCGGAGGAGAGTAAGTTTTCGGGGACAAGGCGTCCGCGGTTGGCAGAGGATAGGGTTACTTGGGAAGATACGGGAGAGGTATTTGGCCTGCATTGAGCGTAGTCATGCTGCTGTACGGATGTTTTTACTGATGATGACGATGATGATGAAAGGCGTGACTTGTAAACGCCGTGAATGTAATTTTTCTGAACATTTTATAATTAGCGCTCAGTATACGAACATTAGTTGTTACTGACCAGTAGACCGATAGTTAGTCGCAGCATGAGACAGGCTAAGAATTCTCGCGAAAAGTTATGCTCGGGATCTTATTTCACCTTCTATTTTTACTCTTCTGGGAGTCATGTCGGTTTTAGTAGCACCTACGCTTGCCCGCTATCTCGGCAAGGCTGTGGCGCGATGTCTCGCTGAAATTACGCCAATGCAATTTCCCCTGTTCCTTACGACATTGCAGCGAACTTTTACGTTGTCCCTACTTTTTACCTCTGCCAAATAAACAAAAAGATATCCCGTTGACCGGGTTTCCAAGCTCTTGCTTCAGTGAGTAGACTGAAGGAAGGTATTTTTGTCGGCGCTTCTTGTTCCTTGGGGTGAGCAGCAACGGCTTCCTTCCGCTGTCTTCACTGCGCACTGATGCAAGCTGCCTTTCTTACCCAACTTCCCCCAGCTGCCTTATCTGCGTCGTTCCGTTCCGTATCTGCAGTGCCCTGAGCACCTCCCATTACTGAGCCTCTGCAACGTGGACGGAACTGTTTTGTCCCTAGTTGTGTGCAGTGCTGCCAAATCTTAACGAGCGACAGGTTCTAGTAACGAATGGGAATAACTGTTTGTTGTTTCATAAGCTGTTGCTACACCTACATTAATACCCTTATCCGCCCTCATCATCCGCTAGAAAACAAAGGTAACAGTGAAGCGTAGTTTTTGTGATCGACGAGCGAAAACCAGGGAGAAACAAAAACCTATTGCAGTCTCTTGCCGATTTTGAAAGCTCAGTAACATCGGTTGAATTTGACATGAAGCGGTGATGTTGGCGTATTTTGTTTCATTTTATACAATGCTACGGCCTAAACTTTGCAGTACCAGAACCATAAGAAAAACTGCCGAATGGGCCAATTTTGTTGCTGTATCGTATGCGGGGTCCAAAGTACCAAAGCGACGCACGGGTTTTAAGGTACATCGTAGTGAAGGGCTCCAGTAATTTCGACTGCCTGTGGCCCATTTTGGTACTATCGTTATAGTTCACAAGCGATGAAGTGTGCTTGTGTCTTCCCTTTTCGTAACCAGCTTATACTGAGTGTTTAGTACTTGTTTCACGCGTGTATCACCGACGTCTTGCTTGTCTTTGTCGTCCATATGCCAAGTTTGACGTCATCTCGTTTGTTCTGGTAGCAAGTTTATGTCGAAAGAAAAAGACGACATCGATTTAGAAACTTTTTTGTCCGCAAAGTTTCACATGCATGTATCGCTTCAAAGCTACCACCTAGCAGTAGAAGTCTTAGCGACAATGGCGGTTTCTATGACATGAATTTCATTCATGTATTATTTCTTGCCGTAAGCTACAACAAAGACTGTGTCATTTCTATTTTTTGCTTTATTTTCTTCATAAAAAAACGAGGATATCTTAGCCGCAGCATAGCTCCCAGGGGCTCAACTTTCAGTTTACTGTGTATCCCAGCACTGCACGGCGGCGACTTTCTCCCTCAGGCGTAGAGTTGAGAAGCTGGAATACATTTTCCTGCCTCCGGTGTTCGCACTACTGCACAGAATTAGGGGCGCATATCTTTAACGGCTATGCGGGTTACGCACTTGGCCCGGACATTGCAGCAGCATTCGGCGGAGATATAGGCGGCCTGCCTCCTCGGAACGACCCGCCGTTTCCTTTATAAGAGTGATTAGCACGTGCTGCCCGAAAGACTCACGTCGTAAGCAAGAAAGGCGGGACATCACATAAAAGAAGAGCGTCTTGCGAAAGCGGTTGTCACCTTGCGGGAATATTGTATCTTTTTACGGTTTACTCCTATTGGCCCTAGTTTCGGGGAGGACAAAGTACATGCGCTTTAAATATTAAGTGACAGGGTGAATTTATTGACAATTTCTTTTGAACTGACGTATACTTGAGTGGCTTTGAATTTCTAAGATCGCAACGTGTGGCTCAGGAAGTGGCATGGAGATTTTAACATAAAAAGGCAGCATATGTTGCGTGATAAGGCAACATCTCACCTGATGTCGCGTGAACATAGGACCTGATGTCGCGTGATAAGGCAAGGCCATTGCTACCAGTATGTTCTCCATGCTGAAAGTGTCGCATTCACCTGCGTTTTTACCAAACATAAAATTGTTCTCACAAACCACACCAGTGGCTGCACCTGCCACCGCAAGGCAGTGGTGCGTCGCTTAATCACTCAAAAATAATAATAATAATAATTGGTTTTTGGGGAAAGGAAATGGCGCAGTATCTGTCTCAAATATCGTTGGACACCTGAACCGCGCCGTAAGGGAAGGGATAAGGAGGGAGTCAAAGAAGAAAGGAAGAAAGAGGTGCCGTAGTGGAGGGCTTCGGAATAATTTCGACCACCTGGGGATCTTTAACGTGCACTGACATCGCACAGCACACGGGCGCCTTAGCGTTTTTCCTCCATAAAAACGCAGCCGCCGCGGTCGGGTTCGAACCCGGGAACTCCGGATCAGTAGTCGAGCGCCCTAACCACTGAGCCACCGCGGCGGGTCTCGCCAAAATCACCGATAACGCATTTCGCAAAGTGCCTATAATTACAAAGTGCCTATAATTACAGACAAAGTGCCTATAATTATAACATTGTCGCCGATAAACAGTCGAAGCACTCAAAACCAGGTTTAATTACACGTGCTAGGCGTGCAAGACAGCAGGGAGCTCGAGCGATGAAGACGACGAAAACCTCTAGCCCCTCGAGTGCGCAAGGCATGGCAAGTCCCATCTAAAACAGTTCGGCCGCGGTATGGCGCCACTGGATTGATTGGGACTGTGGCAATATATACGCGGAGAGTAGAGGATATGCGGAATAGAGCACTGGTGGCATGGTGTGGATAAGAAGCGACGCTTGAGAATATGCACAGGACATGCGCCAACTGATAACGGCAGACAAATTACGGGGTCACGTTGAAGCTTGAGGGCTTTGCACGCCGCTGGCAGCTCAAGCAATGCAGCTAAAAAAATTGCTGTGGCTTAGCTCTGGTTAAACCTGGAGTGACACGATAGCTACATCTATCCGGGTGGAACTCGCTCAGTCGAACTGCAAATCAGTCTTTCGCCGCTCCGTTTCGCTGGGCGTTCCTTCCTCTTCGTCCCACTTGACACGGCGCATGCACATAGCAGCAGCTGCTGCGCCCCACGTGACCAAAAACGTGACCAACGGCCGCACCACGTGACCAACGGCGCCGCCACGGCGCTCAAGTGGAGCCACGCTGAATGGTCGAAGAGGTGGCGTAGTGTAGCTATCGCTACAAAAGTCTGTCTGTCTGTTGTTGCCAGGAAGAAAGAAAAGGAAAGTGCACAGGCCTGCCCACTGGCTCAAGCCGAGCCACAATCGCTACCACGTGCAGATAGTGGGAGAGTTCAAAGATGGGATAGAAAGACAGGATAGAAAAGACGCGCGGTGTAATGACCCAAGCCGATCCCGGAGGCAGTGCAATACCGGGCCAACCGGTGGCGGAAGTGAAGCAACCTTCAAGCACTCCGCCACATTTCCAAAAATAAGTCCAATTGGGACCCGTATCAGATATTCTACGGGGTCTCAAGTAGTGCGATTCGCTACAAAAGAGACGAATATATCTCCATAAGCAACGAAGTGCTGTTACCGAGTGGTCATGTTTGCAGGAACATAGGGAATCCGGACTAGCCTAAGCTTTCTTCCCTTTCGATACTAACCTAGAACCTCCCAGACACCGCACCCGGCGCGTCCTTTTGTTTGCCCCCTCTTGCATCGCTCTGTGCAAGTGCTCCTCGAGACCGCATGACTGCGACCCTGTAATGGCAGCCTCCACGCTGGCTCCAACAGCAGCTGCGTCCGTTGGCTCTTTGTTTGTCCCGCGGATCGGCATTAATAACTGTGCCGCCACGCTCCCTGCGTCGCCAGCCGATGACGGTGCTCTTGTCAAGCATCCGTCATCCGGGGTCCTTGTTCTATCTCACAATCGTTTTCCCCGGCGGCCTGGTCTTGTCCATCCGGGGTATTGCTTGTTATGCGTTGGCATCTCCCCAGTCTACCAACAGGATTGAGCAAAATGGATGCCCCTTCTTTACTGCTCGCTGCGTTCGTGTGTCTCTTTGCGTGCGTAGGATAAAAGGAATTAATCTTCGGGTCGTGTACAGAGCCAGTCAGCGAATATGCGCGTTCCCATTGTTTTAGTGCAGCACAGTATTTTCGCTGATTTAAACGAAATAACGGCGTTATGAAAAGTGTAGCCTTGTATAGAAGTGTCGCGCATTAACGTGAGACAGAGAATTGTGCACAGATGGGTGCACCTAAGTGAGCGTGCGAGACCGGTGCTTTTTTTTTGCCTTCAGCATTATGCGCCTTTTAGTGGCAGTTATTGATGTCACTGCTTCATCTCAAGGTAAGGAGTTAGGCTTAGTAAGGATCTTTTTTTTTCCTTTAAGGTTTTGCTCCTAGAAATGCAGCGTGATTACGGCCACTTGGTTTATGAGTCAATGACGAACATATGCACTGGACAAAGTCGTAAGGCTCGTATACATGAGGCAAAGTTTTTGCATATTGGAAAATTCTAAGGCACTGTTATGCAAATATTGAAGCTAATAGTTCATTCTTGTGATGCGCAGAAAAAATCTTTTTTTAAGTTTTTCATCGCTCGCGTTGAGCAGTTAAGACTGCCGTAAAAAAAAAAAAACATTGTAGAACGCTTTTGACGGCAACAAAAACGTTAATAGAAAAAAATATATACAAGACTGCCGTCTAGGTTATCTGTGAATATGCTGATTGGTGTGGTGAAATGTTTCATTATATGAAAAACGTTTCTCTCATAAACGGTTTCCCGCTCGAAAATGTTTGTGTCCAGAATTGCTAGGTATGATAGAGGGCGCGCCATTCCTAGATTGCCGCGAAAGGTATTAGTCAAGAACAGTAAAAGAGACCGAAATGCAACTAAGCATGAAAAGGTACGGCTGCACTTAAATATCATTATGCGATGACAGTGCGTTAGTATTAGGTCTTCTCCTAGTTTGAAGAGCTAAGGGTGCCGGCTCAGCGTATTAACTAGCAAAAGTTGATTGTCATTGGCTGACTGGCCCTCCATATTCCATGGTAGCCACCCGTGTGGTTGTTCCCGTGGCAACCACCCTCAGGTTTGGCATCCCTCCGGCCACATCATAACCTCCTCCATCGACGGTAGCCACCATCTGGGTTCTTCCCGACAAGCCACCTTTCGGCCTCTCCTTCCTTTTTTCTACAACTTAAATGCGATATGGCTCTCTCTCTACTTTAATATCTGGCAACCATGGCAGGTTAATTCTACTGAGACATGCTTAGTCGTTTTTTTTTTTAGCCATTCTTGGTCATCTTCATTCTTTGGTCGTTGGCGACACAGCCACCTTCCAGCCTCTCCCGCTTCTCTCCTGCAGGTGGAGAGATGATTTCCCTATTTAAATTTTGCCATCTCCCCAACCACACAGCTGGCGGGTTATCTACACAGCACAGCACCCGACGCCGGACACTTTCCTTTCAGGGTATGGGTTCTAATGCTAACGCATTTCTATTTCACGACCTTGAATGTAAGGAACTCTGGAGAATAGGATGCGATTTAAAGATTTCGTGACATACACGCGCGCACGTAAAACAGATCAACATATACATTCCTGAACACCCAAACAAGAACTGTCTACTCGTCCTAGATCTCTACAAGTACACAATAGCAGACAAAGACATAACACTTTTGATGTTTCCCCGATCGTTTATTTCCACCATGCTGTCATATACTAGTAGCTAGAACGGGCAGCGAAGTCGGTCTTGAGGATCTACTGCTGAGCTGTACGGTGGCGGGATGAAATACAGGCCGCGATGGCGGTATCTACAAGATTTTAAAGTGCACAAACTCCATTGTAAATTGTAGAAGGCGGTCAAAATTTATCCAACACTTATCTCATAAACCAGATGCGGCCTCGGAATTTTGAACCTCAATTACCATATCGTAGCATGTACTGTCATACTCTCAATTCGTCTTTAATCACAGCTTTGAAATGTTTCTCTGCTTCACCAATTTCACCGCAGTAAGACGAATCCTGCGACTACCTGGAAATGATGCCCCTTGTGTGAAGGTTTGAGTAATAATTTTAACGACGTCTTTCGCCACATTATTATCGCCAATCAAGCAGTCACAGTAGCCAAATTAACAATTACAACAAATGGATATTTTTTAAATATTTGTTTTCACAGCTAGTCAGAGCTGTTTATTTTTCTGTCTTCTAATGTGCTCCAGTTAGGACTGCTACCGTGCTCGATCGGGTGTGTTAAGGCCATCAACTAACGGCGCCACACAGTAAATTTTTAACTGAAAAGAAAGCAGACTTTGACAGAGTGACTTTTCAAACTTCACTGGCGCACTGGCACTAAGTACCGGAAATTAAAAATACTGAGCAGCTCAGAACATCGAAAGCAAGAGCGAGCTCAGAACATCGAAAGCAATAGCGACCACACCCACGGGGGCCACAACCGCGGAATTTCGCGCAACATCGCTGAGCGTAGGTGTACAGCGATCGCGACTGCATGCAGTTTGAAACCGACCGCGTTTGCCCTTCATGTCTCAATCCTCGGGGCACGCGTGAACTTCATATTAAAGTTTGCAACGCCTCCTACCATCACGCTAGCTGTAGCGACGGCTGGAAATTGCCCTCTCAGTTGCTTATCTGCGCAAAAACGCACTTGCACCAGGCGAAGGTGTCAGGCGGTGACAAGAACTGCTTTCTCCGGTATACCCTGCACTCCTGTGACAGCGCTCGCAACTGACAGGTATTTAGCGCTTCTCGCTACACCTGCGCCGGAATTAGCGCTGGAGAGAAAGAAACTGCACAAGCTGACAGAGAGACAGTTCCTCTCCGGACGGTGAACAACTTTCCTTCGCTATAATATGCACAGTATGTTCGTATAAAACGTGAACTCGCATTGTAGTGGAGGGCTCCGGAATAATTTCGACCACCTGGGGATCTTTAATGTCAGTGCACGTTAAAGACCCCCAGGTGGTCGAAATTATTCCGGAGCCCTCCAATACGGCACCACTCTCTTCCTTTCTTCTTTCACTCCCTCCTTTATTCCTTCCCTTACGGCGCGGTTCAGGTGTCCAACGATCTACGAGGCAGATACTGCGCCATTTCCTTTCACTCCAAAATTATTATTATTATTATTATTATTAATATTATTATTATTATTATTATTATTATTATTATTATTATTATTATTATTATTATTATTATTATTATTATTATTATTATTATTATTGCCATCGCCAACTGGCGGTCAGTAAAATGGCTCGTTGGCCCCCGCAGGCTCTGTGTGCGCATGACAGCATGCGAGAATTTTAGCTCTTGTTTTTGTCGATGGTGTAGGGAACACGCGACGAAAGCGTACTGGTTACAGAGGCATGCTGGGAAGGTTAGGGCTAGGAAGCGGGAGCGCCCAGCTCATTGTTGGCATTGCCGTAGACGTTTCGTGGGCGAACAATGGACTTGCGCGGTGTAGTCAAACTTTCACCGGGCGCCGGGGATAGGGAAACCCAACCTCATGTTAGCCAGGCCTCTGTGACAGCGGCATTCCCCATTCGGTTTGATTCGGAACTGTTGAATGGCCTTATCTCGGTGACCAGAACCGACAACGCACTCTCTCACCAGAGCAGGATTTGGCCACCCTGGTGTAGTACTTGGCCACAACCTTCTATGATCAAACCAATTACCCCACGGCCCTCGGTCCCCAGCGGCTGCGGAGCAACTGACCACGGCGGCGGTCAGACCTGTGACGCAGCGGAGGGTGCTAAGAATCTCTGGCTCCGGACAGGCCGCCATTGGAATCTGAACCTGGCAACGTTTAACGCTAGAACTTTAGCTAGTGAGGCTAGCCTAGCAGTGATGTTCGAGGAACTAGCGGGAATTAAATGGGATGTGATAGGGCTTAGCGAAGTTAGGAGGACAGGTGAGGCGTATACAGTACTAAAGGACGGACACATACTGTGCTATCGCGGGTTAGAGCGTAGACGAGAACTAGGTGTGGGTTTCCTCATTAATAAGGATATAGCTGGCAACGTAGAGGAGTTCTACAGTATTAACGAGAGGGTAGCAGCTATAGTAATTAGGCTGAATAGGAGGTACAAGCTGAAAGTGGTGCAGGCCTACGCACCCACATCCAGCCATGATGACCAGACGTCGAAAGCTTCTATGAGGACGTAGAATCAGCAATGAATAGAGTAAAATCGCAGTACACTGTACTGATGGGCGACTTCAATGCGAAGGTGGGCAAGAAGCAGGCTGACGACCCACCGGCGGCATGGTTGTTTTCTCTGCTGCTTTATAAGTAATTTTCTTTAAGCGATATATTAATCTATGTATTATTATCCCATTGATAAGCATAACACACTAAAGAAAAATTAACGTACCCCTATGCACCTTAGTATCGGTGACTGATGGCTCCCATCATATATATATATATATATAGACTTCAGAGAAAGACTATAGTCTCTCTCTGAAGAGTGTGCGCTCGGAAGGGAAGTTAACCCTTATAAAAATGGTCTATAGACAGCCTATAGACTTCTTATAGACTATGTTGCCTTCCTATAGATATTCCTTTGTCTTTTCATTGTCTATAGGCTTTCTATAGAAAAACGTCTAATAAATGTATATGGCCATAAATCTATAGCCTGTCTATAGACTTCGTATAGGGTTTGTATTGCCTATAGAATATTCTCTAATGCTTGTCTATAGACAGTAAATATATCTTATAGACGGTTGTCTATGGACAGTCTATACACTGTATAAAGAAATTGTTGTGAGTGTTGTTGCCGAATTTTCGCAGCTAGTGGTATAGATGGTAGCAAAATTCTGACCACAGAACAATTAGGAAATTTTGGTCAGGAAATATTACGTTGAATTTTAGCAGCCGGCATAACTGAAATTATTCGCGGAGTTGATGCCATTCGCTGGGAAAGAAATGTCGGAGACAATAGGATACGGCTTGGTTAAAAGATTCGGCGACAACTGTCACTGGTCAGAAATCTGACGCGGAGTTCGCGGCTACTTAGCGCTCACGCTTCCCACTATCTCGCTGTTGTACGGTTTTCATACTACGAACCTATTCTCAGATGGCAGTTTAGCCGCCGCGGTTGCTGAGTGGTTATAGAGCTCGGTTGCTGGCCCGAAATACGCGGGTTCGATCCCGGCCGCGGCGGTCGAATTTCGATGGAGGCGAAATTCTAGAGGCCCGTGTACTGTGCGATGTCAGTGCGCGTTAAAGAACCCCAGGTGGTCGAAATTCCCGGAGCCCTTCACTACGGCGTCTCTCATAGCCTGAGTCGCTTTGGGAAGTTAAACCCCCTCAAACCTAAACCGATAACTTTGTCATTGGCAGCTAATAACGTCGTTCCTTCAGGAAAACGGAATTTTAACACCCGCCTCAGAGTGTCTAGCGGGGATTTATTGATCTCGTTCTTTTTCATTGCGCGTCCAATTGAGGAAAGATCCGACTCGGTGACATTCCGAGTCGGTATAGAAAAATGGAGGGTCGTTCTAATTATGTATCAGCTCAATCACGCGCGCGAGTTGCCTCCAGCGTGTACGGAGTCGAAAAACGACAATGCCCGCAGGAAGACGCCGGTGTGCCTCAAAAGAACGAAAGGCGGGCGGCGAGGTTAGTGGCCTCCGCTTCGAATTACATTGTCGACTTAAGCGACTTGTTCTTTTCTTTCGTCATTCTACATTCTCATTTTGCGAGCTATAAGGTCTCCATAGGTCTCGGCTTTGTTGCTGTGTTTTCCTTGTGCACCAGCTCGTTTGAAGCGATGTTACGTTTCGATGGAGGCGAAATTCTAGAGGCCCGTGTACTGTACGATGTCAGTGCACGTTAAAGAACCCCAGGTGGTCGAAATTTCCGGAGCCCTTCACTACGGCGTCTCTCATAGCCTGAGTCGCTTTGGAACGTTAAACCCCATAAACCAAAACCATCATTAAATTAAATTTCTCACCACAGCAACTAGTTCATATGCAGGTCCTCATGTAAGATCTGTAATCACAAGAAGGAATAAAATTTCGTTGCAGCTTTCAAATTCCGGTCGCACGAAGTTGACAGAAAGCCTGTCTTGGGTGTTTCTGGCTTCCTGATCATGGCCTAAAAAAAAAGTCAAAATTTTGGCTGTGTCCGTGCTCCAAGAACTTATGGGGGCAGGTGTACGTAGTTGATGTTGCTGTAAGGCAGCAGAAGATTTTAAAAAAGATCCTGAATGGTGAACTAGCCAGTTGCGGATAAACCAAGGCAGCAAAAAGATGGGAATTGGAAACGAAAGCGCATCGATATCAATCACTGGCAGTGTCTCCCTTTATTCTATGCGACACAACTGATCCACCCATAATTCAGGGCTCATTTGCGCAGGCTCTCAAGCAGCGCCGATGGGACGCGGCATTTGTCGCTTCGTCCCGGTACAAAAACAAAACAAAGCAGATAGGAACAGAAAGCGAATAACAACGAAAAAAAACGAGGTTTGCGAAACAGAGCTTTGTCTTGGGTGACACAGCCGTGGCGTTGCAGATTGGAGCCTCCCACTGTCGTCTGCAGTTAACGCCATGCAAGTTGCTTTGTCGTTGCTCGTTGTAAGTTCGATGTTGAGAAAGCCTAGCGCGAACGACATGCATCGTATTGCGCATTTTCGTTCTCTTCAATTTATGAGACAAACTGTCTGAGTCTATGGTCTCGGGTTAGTTCATATCTGTTGTACTAGAATTTGTAGAAGACGCATTGATTTCTCAACCCCCTTCAAAGCAAACGGCAGCAGGCTGAGCTGATGTATACAGCTATCCATGTAGCTAGCGGCCACGCAATCAAAAAATGCTTTCCTGGCCTCCTAGTCTGACATGCTTGTGAGAGAAACATTTCGCTATCACTGAACTAAACAAAGCAAGAATACAGAAACAGCAGCGGCCTAGAATGAAAGAAGATATTACTGAATCAGTCTTGTCTCCGTCCTTTGGTCTTGTCAGTTCAAGCTTACAGAAAAACGTCGCTTTACATAATCTTTGCACTATTCTTTCTGTGTTGTGCGGAAAACTCCGGTGACAATAGCGCATTGTTATCATATGCAGACAACCACTGCGAGGTTTCGCAGACGTTCTAATTCGGGAGATATGCAGTAATGCTGAACCAAAGTCCTAGAACAAACAAATGAAACTTTTTACTGAGTGTTGAGTAAAATTCTCAGCGCCTTGCATTTAACGAACCTCGAATTAGATTAGAAATGAGTAAGAAACGATTAAAAGGGATTCTTCGCTCCGCGTCTCGCTAAGTAATGAGGTATTGCACGTAAGAAACCAAACTGTATATACAATTTTATTAGTGTTGCATCAGATGCTTGACTTTCAGGTACCATATATTCAAAGTTGAAGGTAGCGGTACCGGCAGTGAGCCGAAGGGTTGGTATGCGACGACAGAGAGAGAAATAACATTTATTTGCACCCGTCAAAAGGTTGATGGGTATCCGGTGCGTCGCTCGGTCCCAGCCATGTCCTCCCCCTCAGCCGTCGACCGGGATCTCTTGGATCTCAGCAGCGGCAAGGGCGAGACGGATGACTTCACGTTGTTTAGTTTCGTCCTCGTTGTGAAGCAGTGCCTCCCAGGACTCATCTGTTCTGTCAAGTTGTCCAAAGCTCGGACATGTCCATACCATATGGATCACGTTTGCTATGCCGTCGCAACGTTTGCACCTGGGGCTGAAGATCTCCGGGTGCCACTTGCTATAAAGCTGAGGGTTAGGGAATACTCCGGTTTGGAGCTTGCGCCACGTAACCTCTTCGTTTTTGGTTAGCAGCTTACTTGCTTTCGGAAGTACCGCTCTGCCTAATTTGTAATGGTTTAGGATTTCTTAATACGTATTAAGATCGTCATCAAACTGTAGGAGCTCCTCGTCACCCGATGGGGACGGGGTTGTGCACAAGACGCCACTGGGATCCCGGAAGGTAGCTAATCATTGGGTCAGTGCGTGCGTTTTTTCGTTACCCCTCAACCCTTGGTGCGTGGGTGTCCAAATGAGCGCTATCTGCTCTGCCGGTGGTGGAATGCCGGCGAACACGAAATAAAGAATGCGACGAAACAAAGAAGTAGAACAGCCGAGCCAAAAAAAAAAAAATTAGGGAGCGAATATTGTTTCTATGATTCTACACAGTAAAGAGAAAGGGGAATAAACTGGTCTCCAGTGCACTCCCTTTAAGAAAGGAAGCGCGTTAGAGCACAGATTACTGTCCTTTAACTCCTATATAGGTGTATTCGTCCTTATAGTAAAGGCATCAAAGGTTATAGCTAAAGTCGCACAACACTGCCTTGGCTAACGCAAAAAACATTCCTACGACCAGCCTAGTAACCCGCCATGGTGGCTCAGTGGTTAGGGCGCTCGACTACTGATCCGGAGTTCCCGGGTTCGAACCGGACCGCGGCGGCTGCGTTTTTGTGGAGGAAAAACGCTAAGGCGCCCGTGTGCTGTGCGATGTCAGTGCACGTTAAAAATCCCCAGGTGGTCTAAATTATTCCGGAGCCCTCCACTACGGCACCTCTTCTTCCTTTCTTCTTTCACTCCCTCCTTCATCCCTCTCCTTACGGCGCGGTTCAGGTGTCCAACGATATATGAGACAGATACTGCGCCATTTCCTTTCCCCCCAAAACCAATTATTATTACTATTATTGTTGACCAGCCTAGTCTTTGAAGTATATCAGAGGGCGCCGAACGTACTTTAGATATGAAACAGGCAGAACCAAGCGTAAGAAAAAAAGAGGATACATTGCGCTGGAAAAAAAATTACAAACATGCGAAAAAGGAAAGGAGCTGAACGCGAAGAATCTACTTTATGATGAACTGAAGGACCTTCGCAGCTGCGAAGCAAAGCTCCCGGGGAAGACAGCACTGGCCAGAATGGAAGGAAGAAAAGAAAAGAATGACATGACTTAGACAGGAAAACAAAAAGAAAGTGCGATCTGATGGTTCATGTGTAGATGGTTAGTGACGGCAAGCGCGACAACGCGATAAAGGCAGAAATAATAAAGCACGAACAACAAGGCAGATGCGCAGGGAAGGAGCCTTGGGATCAGAGCTTCGGGCGCAGGAAACACGATAAGCAACAGAAAAAGAGAAGAGAAATGGTAATGGTAGTTCACAAGCGACATTTCCGCTCGCCTTGTTGTGTCTGTTGTATGTTATGTTTTTTTTTTTGGGCCTCTCAAGAAAGGCAAAGTGATGAAGCGCTACAGAAGGGCTAACTCGCCCGTCCTGCCTACCTTTGCGTTCGTCCTTCTTTATTGCCCTAGAGCTCTACTTTTGTCAAGAATGAACCAGAGAGCCCAGAAACTGGTTTTACTTCTTCATCCGGGTTATACTTTTGTTCAGTAGAGCGCCACCGGAACGTCGATTACACAATGCCGTGCATTTAAAGCGCATTAGAATTGTCTCACTGTATCGCGAGTCACATGTTCTTACAAAACGTTCCTCATGTTTGTAGAGTTTATAAAGCATTAAAGGATTACATTAACAATTGGACAAAAAAAGAGTGGTATCCACTAACGTGTAATAACGACGTGTCGGTAGCAACAGCAAAAGTTCAGTATCCGCTTTGGAGCTAAGCCAAGCTGAAGCCTCAGTTACTGCACATATGTGTGCGAACAACGGAAGCATTACACGCTCTCCTATTATTTTATGCGTTGTTAAAATAGTATTTACTTTCCACTATTCTTTTCTTTCACCCTGTGATTTGCTTCTCTTCGGTTCGGTTCGAGGTATGTTTCATTGTTTCGATATCCGCTGCAGCGTTTCGTAATCGAAACCATTTCCAAAGGCTTAGGTATATCCGCAATTAACTTCCTTTCTTCCCTTGGGCCTGGCCCTTTGGTCTTGAGGATCAGGATTTCAGAGCTTTGCTGCTGCTTGTACACTCTAAACACGAATACACCCTTATGGGAGTAAAAAGGGAGTAAGCTTTCCTCTAGCTCACTCCCTTTCATAGAAGGCAGTGCGCTTGAGAACAACTTACTCCCTTTTTTACACCTTTCGTGGTTAGAGCGTACAGATGGGAGGTACGGGTAGACAGTACAGCTTACTCGGCGGCTCCTAAATGGCGGATCTTTCTTTCGAAGGCCCGCCGCGGTGGCTCAGTGGTTAGGGCGCTCGACTACTGATCCGGAGTTCCCGGGTTCGAACCCGACCGCGGCGGCTGCGTTTTTATGGAGGAAAAACGCTAAGGCGCCCGTGTGCTGTGCCATGTCAGCGCACGTTAAAGATCCCCTGGTGGTCGAAATTATGCCGGAGCCCTCCACTACGGCACCTATTCTACCTTTCTTCTTTCACTCCCTCCTTTATCCCTTCCCTTACGGCGCGGTTCAGGTGACCAAAGATATATGAGACAGATACTGCGCCATTTCCTTTCCCCAAAAAACCAATTATTATTATTATTATTATTATTCTTTCGAAGGACATTTCTTATACGGCAGCGCTAATGGACGATCTTGAGAAGTAATAAGAGGAAAGACGAAACGAGTTGCGTAAGTGAGTCGCGACTTATGGCACTCGAAAGCAAAAAATGAACAAAACTTTACTCGCTTTAAAATTTTCGTCTCTCGGTGGAGAGCACTAACCGAAAAGAATAATTGATGTACAGAAGATTTTCAATGTCACCTTCGGTGACTCCGAGCACTGCTTTGATCGTTTTTTTAATTTTTTTTGCAGCTTGAGCGCAAAGGACAGCTTCCTAGAACGGGACGGCATTAGTGGCAGTAGACGTTGTCGACGATGACCTTGGCTCTATAAGTCTTTTAGTTTCTTTTTGAAACCCATCCGCATTAGAACAGTGCGGAGACAGATTTTACGCCATGGATTAGAGTGTATATAGTACATAAAAATGTGAACAACCGTAGCGATTTCACTCATAGTGTTCTCTCTTGCCGTTGATATCCGGTCATTCGGATAGAAACCCTGAGGTGAAAAAATGAAGAGCTGAGTTGCATGTTACGGTGCGATGGACGAAATCCACGCCAGTATTCCTGCAACGGCGTAATGGGCGTTACTGCTTCGACATGATCACCATACATTGTCCTAACTGGCGTGTTCTGGTGTTTATTTGAATTCAGCCTTATTTAGTTTGATTCATTTGTACATTTTATTCGAAATCAACTCGATCGAAGGTGTGCGCAAAAACGTTCACAAAAACCTGCATACAATAAAAAAAAATAAAAACATTGCTATGCCACGATAAACGCTTACTTGCTTAAAAGAGCTTTTACAGCGCATCGTTTTTTTTTCCGCGTCGGAAATTATTCAAGAAAGTATGGATCCCTGTGAGTACAGAGGGGAAACAATCGACCGAGTGCTTTTCTCAAGGTACCCCTTAACGAATTCATGAACTGCTAGTGCCTTACATCAGCAAAAATGTGCAACACTAAGGACCCCACTGCTAACATCAGCTTGTTTTATTTATTTATTTACTTATTTGTTTACTTATTGGATGGGCAATACATGGTACCGCCCGTAGGGAAGGACAAAAGGAGGTAATTCGTCTCCTGACGAGGCCCTGGCCCCACTGGGCGCGACAACAGCGGTTACAAAATATATGTAGGCAGTACATATACAATTGGACATAACAATCATCACCGTGCAAAAATGCGCATGAAGCATGTGACAAGTTCCAAAAGAAATAGAAACACATGTTATTGCTAACACTTTGTACACAAATATAGAAATCGGAACACAATAACTTTGCATTTTGAAATCATTATTCGTAAATGTTTGGCCTTCTATTTGAAGTGAAGAGAATTTGTATTCGGCGTTTGTAAGTTCTCAGACTTCTACATGTTTTTTGCGATCTTGAGAATGTCTGGATCATTATTACATAATTTCATAATTTTATGATCATTTGTCTGTTTAGCATAATTATCAGGCCTCAAATCAGTGTTCAGAGCAGACGTACATTCTAGCTTCTCCATGAAAACGCGCTGTTAGTTCGAGGGACATAAGGAGAGGCAGTTGGTCGTTTACGAAGGAATAATCAGAAGGACCCCTGGCCCTTCTTACTGCATTTGAGTTCTCACCGGGGCCGCCCTTCCACGGCTGTCAATGGAAAACATCTGGAAAGGAAGGGTTCTGAAGTAGGGAAGGCTGGAATCCCCATGGGGAGCATCCGGAAGTAACACGGGGAACTAACACGTAGCCGCATGTTTGCTGCCAAAGTGACACTGTGGTTCTTATAGCACATTCCAATCGGCGATCCAGAGCAAGTTTGCTTGCTCCGTGAATTCGAAGAGCGTGTTTCAATTGGCGATTAGATTGGGATGCCGAGTTCTGGTTGCACTGTGACGGTCCCTACACTCCCTAGACATCTTGCTCCTTCACGGATTTGGGGATCAGCTCCGGATCAGCGATTAGAAAATGCCATTAATCAGTGTGGTAGAGCATTTAATAAGCATGAGCCAGAGCTGCCACACCGGCACTACATAGGCAGTTGTTCTTCCCTTGCAGATCTTTAAGTGTGAAAAACGAGGCTTGCATTGAGAACAGTTTTTCGAGTTTAATAGGACCCGCCGCGGTGGCTCAGTGGTTAGGGCGCTCGACTACTGATCCGGAGTTCCCGGGTTCGAACCCGACCGCGGCGGCTGCGTTTTTATGGAGGAAAAACGCTAAGCCGCCCGTGTGCTGAGCGATGTCAGTGCACGTTAAAGATCCCCAGGTGGTTGAAATTGTGCCGGAGCCCTCCACTACGGCACCTATTTCTCTTTCTTCTTTCACTCCCTCTTTCATCCCTTCCCTTACGGCGCGGTTCAGGTGTCCAACGATATATGAGACAGATACTGCGCCATTTCGTTCCCCCCCCCCCAAAAAAAAAAAAACAAATTATAGTTTATTAGGATGCACGAATACCACTCGTACAACTGCTAAGTGATGCTTGGCAAGACAAGAGTGCACAGTCTCCGTAAAAGGTCATCGAGCCACAGAGTTTAATTTAAACAGTGAAGTGGGGCAGTTCCGGCACACTCAAAGTTCCAAATGTCAGAAGGCAAAGGAGAACTCTTCGCCTCAGCTCTCCAAAAATTTCGAACTTCAGGAGTGTCCGTCCAACCCTCAACTCTTCTTTGGCGTTATAATTTTTTTTTCGCGGTCACACGAGGTCTGTTAACTGCGTCTTGTGATGAAGTCTTCATCACTTTAGAAAAGCCGCTCCTGCAGCGCCATAACCTTCGTTCTTCGCTTAGCGCAGCCAGAGCCTCTTTTCTTGAAAGCAGCCAACGCGTACGAGTTGCCAACAGATCGCTGCGAGGAAGGCGTCATTTCTCCCTGCCGTTTACCTACTTCTCCCGACTCTGTAATAATAACAATAGTAACAATAATTGGTTTTCGGAGAAAGGAAATGGCACAGTATCTGTCTCATATATCGTTGGATTCCTGAACTGCGTCGTAAGGGAAGGGATAAATGCGGGAGTGAAAGAAGAAAGGAAGGAAGACGTGCCGTAGTGGAGGGCTCCGGAATAATTTCGACCGGAGCCCTCCACTACGGCACCTCTTCCTTCCTTTCTTCTTTCACTCCCTCCTTTCACGTCACCGGTATTTGTCGATGTCGACGGATCAGCGTAGGCAAGGTATAAAATATATACTCGCTCTTTCTTGCGGTTCCGAGTTAGAACATAAAAAAGGTTCTGCACTGCGTCGCGTGCGTTCACATTTTTTACGACAACATATAAACGGAATTTTGCAGAACTCGACTTTGATATACAGCTCGGCTTTTTCAAGGCGACCTCTCAATTTCCGTCGCGAGCTCTGTTGTATCCATTTTTTCTTCCTTTTTCTGTACTTGGCGTTCCTTCGTCCTCTCAAGCAGCAGTCTCTGAAGAGAATCCTGTGGAAGTCGCAGAAGCCGTCAAAGAGAAAGGCGCTAAATTACGAAAGTTTTGTGCTTTTTTTATTGAGCTGCTTCATATATCCAACGCACCATTTCTGTTTATTAGCGTCTGTCGTGCTGCAAAATTTCGTACCAAGGCAGGGTCGCAGTGGGAATACGTCAAGTTCGGTTCGCGGTAATGTCCGGCGCGAAAACGTTGGCTAGAATTGACATTTTGCAAAAAGAAAGCGAAAGTGTCAGCCAGCCAGCAAGCTCTTCTGTTGTGAATTCGCACCCAAATATAAAACACATTGTTCAATGACAGCATTGTGGATGCTAACGTTGATGTCTATTATTCGGGATGAAGGCTTGGCATGGCCCGAGGATATTGTGTCTATTCTACTATAAAGAACTAATCTGAAATAGTGACAGGCCACATCGACAGTGTAAAAGTGTGCAGTGTGAAATAATTGTTTTCTTTTTACCTATCGCTTAAAGTTTTCTACTTCACGTCGATTAGTATATGTAGAGCTTGACCATTCTCTCGTATATGAAGTCTGCGCTTATTTTAAGTTCCGTGTCGGCCTTTAAATCGCATCGGCGTCCCTGCACCACTTTCAAAGCCTGCTAGAAAGGTCCACAGTTCTTTGAAAGAGTTCTAGAGAAGAGTGATGTGTGTGAGTATATATATTAGGTAAATGCTCTCCTGCGATGCCAAAACACGAACAAAACAAAGTAACTGAAGCCTTTTCTTTGCTGTCTTTAAGTGCCTGGCATTCACGCTCAAGTTTTCAAAGCTTTCCCACACAAATTAGAAGTGCCATGCTCGTCCGCCTTGAATGCCTGCAGAGTGCGAGGATGGTTGAGTGGCGGTTGAAATTTGAGTACGGCCCCTTGAGTATGCAAACAAGCCCTTGAGCTGCCGCCGTCCAAAAAAAAAAAAAGAAAAGAAAACTCATTTCCGGAGCCAGTCGTCAAACTTGAAGGCTCTACTACAGTTTAGGTACTTTCAAAGAAGGCAGGAGATGCATTTCGCGTATAAAATTTCGCCATCTGCCCGCTTTCTTCTCTAAGACGCCCTACAAGAAAGAGAACTCGTGCCTACGCGTGCATTTCAAAACTCGTTTGCCTGCAGAACGTGCAAGCGTCTCCCGCATTTTGAAGCGAAAAGCTTCAATACGCTAGGTAAAGCAGACGTCGCGTAGGGCGGAGAATGACCTTGAACGACCTTCAGCCCAACCACGCTAGCCCTGTATCACCATATGTGGTGCAGTTATGGTGTCGAACCTTTGACCCCTGACCTTGAGCCTTAACCTTTAGCTGACCTCTGAGCTTTGACCTTTGACCTCTGAGCTTGGACCTTTGACATTGGGCGACCTATGGGCTGACCTTTGACCTGAAGAACATCCGATGGGGTGATGTGATGACTATCATTAATTAAAAGGCTAGCACATGTAACTAGGACACCGACATAGAGGAAGGCAGGACGAGCGCTCAACTTGGCGCGCGTCCTGTCTTCTTTTATGCCTGTGTCCTAGTAATATGCGCTAGTCTTTTAATTTATGACACACCAACTAGCCCAGCTTTCCGCCTTAATGTGATGATACTCGATGGAAGTGTCGTAAGACCATGTGATACCACGTGATAGCCACGTGGTCGTGTGGGTACATATACAACGGCTGTCGCGAGCGTGTAGCGCAGGTGCCATGGACGAGCCTCGGGCGCTTAGCAAGCGTGCTCGCTTTTCGCTGAATTCCAGGGTTAGCCAGGTTAAGCCACTGCCAATTTTTCTAGATTTGCATGGCACTAAGCAAACTCCAAGCGTTCTTTCACCTTCAGAAGCCACTGGACAAAATCTCAATGGAGCTTAGGACTAAATCTAGAGCGAAGCAGTCACCCATGGGCCACTGCACTAGGAAATTATTGCTTGTGCGCTTCAAGCACGGTAGTTTTCATTCGGTGACAGAATTGCTTTCAAAACATCATGCAGTGAGGTCTGCCAGTTCCGCCGAAGTAGCGAATTTTATAAGCTGGGCACACGATGTTCTCCACATAACATGATCGTAAGCAGCAGACAACTCGAGTAGGGCGTCACCAGAAGTTAGGCATTGGAGTGAAGTCATGACATATATCGCCATGAATTGCACTCTCGCGTCTGTTTTACTACCATTTACGTAAAAAAAAACGTTTTTTTTTAATTTATACGTATGCCACATGCATGTTTTGATTACAATGTCTACCAAGCGCGAGATGAGAAAAGTCACTTTGTGAATTGTTGAAAGCGCATTCACACTCGCAGAAGCCGGTCTAAATTGAGTAGCACACGGGTAGGGCAGAGGATGGACATCGAGTCTGCTTTCGCATGGCATATATAATGGCCGCGGACGGGACATTTAGTCCTTCATAGCGCTACAGGAGAGATTTCTTGCGCTGCACCATTGCTGATGAGCAACATCGTTAAAGGAGCGGCACTGCGTCAAGACTACTGTGAATAAATAATAATAATAATTGGTTTTTGTGGAAAGGAAAATGGCGCAGTATCTGTCTCATATATCGTTGGACACCTGAACCGCGCCATAAGGGAAGGGATAAGGGAGGGAGTGAAAGAAGAAAGGAAGAAGGAGGTGCCGTAGTGGAGGGCTCCGGAATAATTTCGACCACCTGGGGATCCTTAACGTGCACTGACATCGCACAGTACACGGGCGCCTTAGCCAGTGTGCGTGCTGTGCGATGTCAGTGCACGTTAAAGATCCCCAGGTGGTCGCAGAAGCTCTATTGCTGAATGGGCAATAAAACAGGGAGGCCACCACTGGCTGAATAACAGCATTGCTTGAAGAGTAGCATTGTTGAAAGAGCACAATTGTAAAATGACTCCTCCCTTACCTGGAGGAGAACGGTTGTTGGAGAATCGCCCTACCTGACGAAGCCCCATTCCTGCAAGAGCCGCTTTCCTGGGTCAGCAAGAGTGAGGGAACATCGGCTATACTGAACTCGAGCAATAAGGTATGCCACACGGTTCAAATGGAGGGCGCCGTTATGGACACTGAATCCGTAGGCTGACGGTTTGATTCCTGTCTCTATTAGTGACGCATTTCCTTCCTTTCTTTCGGTTTCCTCCATTGGGAGGCCACAGACAAAATGTGAATGAGATCCTGTACATTTAATCTGAGGCGAAACGCTGCACAAACAGAATCAATCTCTGGGAGGGTTGCTTAAGAAGAATGCCGAAATAGACGAGCTGTGATGCAGTCACGCTTTTCCAGCGCAAGCAAACAGAGATAAATCATTCTTTATTTTGCCTTTTTCCTTATCCGTGCGTGCTGGAAATAAGCGAGGCTTGGTTGAAGTCCGGTGCATCCCATTCGCACATTTCTCACGACTAGCGGAGCGTGAACACAATGCACTGTGGCGAAAGACAGTAGTGCATCGGCGTAATTTCACCTCTCGAATAGCATCACACGCTTCACATATCAATAAAGGGCACCGGTGAATCATTTGCCATTAGTAATATGCTTGAGGTTTTAACTAACTCTCATTTCGGTGAGTGGCGGAAGAACCATGAACTTTTCCTCGAGTCAAGTATTCCTGCTACAACCGCGGCACATTTTTTTGCAGCATGTGCAATAGTGCGGTGCGGTTATTCATAGGGCAATACAGGGGAGGTTCTCTCAGATCATGAATAGCAATTTACCAATATCCCTCGAAATAAATGTGTACCAGAGCTGTATCTTACCGGTACTCACTTGCGGGGCAGAAACGTGGAGGCTAACGAAAAGGGTTGAGCTGAAGTTAAGGACAAGGCAGCGAGGCATGGAAAGAAAAATGACAGGTGTAACGTTAATATACTAGAAGCGGGCAGAGTGGGTTTGGGAACAAACGCGGATTAATGACATCCTAGTCAAAATCAAGAGGAAGAAATGGGCTTAGGCAGGGCATGTACTGCGAAGACAAGATAACCGCTGGTCCTTGAGGGTAACAGAGTGGATTTTAAGAGAAGGCAAGTGTAGCAGGGGGCGGCAGAAGTTTGAGTGGGCGGATGAGATCAGGAAGTTTGCAGGCGTAGGGTGGGCGCAGATGGCAAAGGGCAGGGTTAATTGGATAGACGTGGGAGAGGAATTTGCCCTACATTGGGTGTATTCAGGCTGATGATGATGATGATGACGATGACGACGATGATGATAGACAAATACTTAGTCATTTCATTCGTCTACTTGGTATGTCACTTTCTATGTTTCTGATCATGCCAAGACATCGTTAAACGGGACCGTAGAAATGCGCTTTCAAGCAAGTGTTGCGGACGCAAGAAGGACGCACAAAGTGCCCGGGGCTTCAGTATATATGATTATTATGACGGGTAAGACTATCATTGATGAATTCCGGGAGATGAAACCACTGCATGTTCCTGTTTCATATCCGCAGCATGTTGCGTTGTGGCCGTATGTTACTTAATGTATGAGAACTGAGAGCAGCGCCTCCAACTGCTCACTCGGGCTAGCAATATACAGCGTTTTTTTTTTTTCGTCCAAAACAGATTTTTTGTCACCACAAAAATTAAGGGCTCAGCGCACCAATTTTGACATTGGCTTAACTCGCTACCTTGACATCATCTTCAAGCACATTAGTAAATGTAGCCCGTATAATTCGCGTATTTTGAACAAGTTTTTTTGCATTGTATTGAATATATATTGAAATTCTCAGTATACAGGCACCTTGCCGAGCCTGTCATTTAACCCGCTCTGTAGTAACACCTTGTACTGCATACAGTTTCTTGTAAAATGGCTCAGATTTAACTATTTTTTTTCATTTTTTTGTTGTCTATGAATTAAACATGACGAAAAATGGTAGGTCAGACGTAACCTTATCTTCTCACAACATGCCAGTTATGCTGGTAGTCCGGCCTGTGTTGTGACTGCTGTTTCATTTTGTGTCCTCGTATGCTCTGCTTCAAGGCACCCTTTCTCATCTTTTAAATTTTCTGCTGCTTATTGCGCACTGGAACCAACCTTGCGCCCTTTTAGAAAGAAAGAAAATTGCTTCAGCCCTTCCTTCCAGAAAATACGTCGTAGGTACTGATCTTCGCGCAACAGTAGTTTTTTTTTTTCAAACTGCTAAGTTTCTGACAAAGCTATGCAGCTTTCCTTTGCAGCCTTAAGGCGGGGGCACTCGTGGATGCTGATGACCGAATCTTAACTGTGGCTCGTCTTAACCGATGCATGCTAACTTCAAAGAGGCGAGACATACCAAAGCACCAAACTTAATACAGCATAAATCAAACGACAGCGCGCAAGGTGCCTACATGATGCTGTAGTACTGCGTACAGCCCCCGTCAAAAGATGCAGCCCAGGGGGTGTGCTTCTAAGCTGTTTAGCGGGAGTCACTAGCACATCAAGCAGTCCAAACTTTGGGAAAATTAAGGTCGAAGCCATTCCTCTCTCGACAGATTGCGGTTGCTGAAGATGCGCAACCAGACACGCTGAAGGCATCGCAATCAAACCCCTTGGGCTGTGTGTTTTTGGCGGGGTCTCAGCTTTGTCGGTTCCAATATTCATAGTCTGTAACAACAGAAAGACTTAGAGCCCTACATCGAATCCTTTTATCAGCCGACTCTTGTCTTAAATTTAGTTTACTAAGCATATGAAGTTAACACGTTAGGTGTCCCTTGCTAAGCTTTGCAGCGCAGGAGCATTGGATGATCGACTTGAATACCTGGACGTCACTCTTGCGACTCTTGAAACCTGTAACTGTTCAACTTTTTCGTTCTCGTGATTGCCTTGACTCTCCAACGTTAACAGGTTGTCTATATGAAAAACACTGACCAAAGCGTAGCCGGCGATTATTCGACTACGTCTATCGCAGTCAACACGGGTACGCCGGAAATATCAGCGGCGTCACAACAAATGGTTCTGTACCCCTGCACTCTACACACGAATTCGCCTATGTAGGAGTAAAAAGAGAATAAACTCTCCTCTAGCACACCCGCTTTTATAAAAGAGAGTGCGCTAGAGCACAGATTACTCCCTTTTCACTACTTTCTGTTCAGAGTGAACCGTTTCTCAAAATTAACGCGAAGACGGTTAACTTTGTGCACACCTTCACAGCAAGTTCTCAACGTTTTACGGACGACTTCAGTTTCTGTATAAACGTAAAGGTAAAAGAAACAAAATAAAGCAGAGGAGCCGAGGGCTTCTAAGCTCAAGTATTAAGAAGGCACTAAGTACCCCTCACGAGCATTGGCTTACGCCTCCTGCACTTTCGCGACCGTCTTATTGCGAACTTTGAAACTTCTCTTTTTCCCAAAGCGCGCACCCGTGCTTATCTCCAGGGCTTCCTTGGGTCTTCTTTTTTTTCTTTGTAGTTGAATCGCATCGAAGGATTCTCCAAGTTTCTCACTACGTTCGCTCTCGTTATAAGACCTTGAGGAAGAGTCGTGCTTGTAAAAAAAAAAAAAGTACTGGAGGTCTTAAGGCGCTGCCAAATTTCCTCGCAATGTGCCGCTCTGGGACCTTCATGAGACTCTCGCCTGGACAAGATACGCCAGTCGTAGGCTTCTTCTTTCTCATCTCAGGGACAGCCGCCACACTCTGACACACTTCAAAGCACAAGGGAAGTAAAGCTTCACTATACTTGTTTTTTTCTTCAAATGTTCGTTGTTTTTGTTTTTTATGGTCGGCATGCTCGAGTTCAAAGCGCTAACGGGACAAACGTGAGACGTAACGTAAATAAAAGTGGGAGGAAAAGGATGACCCACGTTTTATTTTCCCCATTTTTTAAATACTTTTCGCGACACCGCCGTGTGGAATACAGCAATACTTTAAACATATTTTATTTCGTAGCAGTCTGAGCTAACGGGTGAGAAAGATTTGTTGCGGAGTAAATGAGGGTCGAAGGAGAATTTTTGTTCTCTGTCTTTTTAATGAAATTCGTGATGGAAAGACCGAAAATGAATGACTTCGTGATTCGTGTTCGGAAACAAATGGCAGTGTAGGCCGTGCCTCCGAGATCTGGTACTAAACGTCTGCACGTCGTCGTAGATTGCTAGCCAAATCGACTGATAAATGGCGATGCCTATAGTTTATAGTTAAATCCTTTCGAGCTAATAAATTCGGTTTTCAGAGACATTAAGCTCACTGTAGCTAGAACGTTCGATTCTATCGATACACGCCAACTTCAACCTACTTCCGTTAAGCTTTCATTTTGTCTTCTTTCTTCATCAAACGAGCGAAAGCCGTTCACAGTCCTTGATCAGAAAACGTGCTGTGTTTATTTGCATTTCACAAAATTTGAGACACTCAGGTTACTGCAACAAATTTCAGAGCTACGTGTTTCAGAGAGACGTGAAAGATAATTTCACTGCAGTAAGTGCTGCTGAGGTTTAACGTGAGCTCCAGAGTCTTTATTGTATTATCAGTAAGGGACTTAGTGAACACCGCTGCTTGAGTCCGAGGTGGTTGCTTCATATAGGCGGGATGCTATAGCCTTGCAATTGCTGCCGGCAATTTCTCCGCTGTACAACACTTAATATACTTAAGAAACGGTGTTGTTCGTGGCACACTTCAGCGTGCTTTGATCTTTACCTCATCCTCGAGACACCTTTCGACATTTGTAAACCAGGCTCATTATGATTACGACGTAGTCCTTCCTGGAGCAGGCGCAACGGTGGCCTTGACCCCTGAACCAAGCAAGCACTGTTTCTAAATGTAGAAACCTGGAGAACAGGTCCACAGATGATTCGACACTTCGTCAACGACACTCCACTCTCCTCCTACGAACAGTATAGACGGAGATAGCATAATTTAAAAGTTGTCGTTTTCTTTCTGCCGAACAGCAGTAAGCACAGCCTGTAGTGATGGGAACTTGCTCGCATAAACGATGATGCTGGGTAAGTCAACTTACCCAGCCGGCTGTTTGCTTCTAACTATGCTGATTAATGCGAGGCGTATTTTGGCCAGTCCTCGCCAGCTTCAGTTGCCGATGACTGGCTTGTTGTAACTGCAGGTCGCCTTCCCATGGTTACTAACAAAACTAGGCGCCCTTCTTTTGAAACATTCTTGGACAAAGCGGAACGAAGTCAATCGGTCAAACAGTCAATCAGTCAGTCAACTCTTGCCCCAGTCGTTGCTTCCTTTCCACTAGTACATCAGCTATCCAAGCCTGTTAGTGAGCAAATCTGTCAAGTGACTATTTTCTCAAACGTAGGACGTCCCCTTGGCCAATGGGAACGAAGCGAAAGGTGGCGCATGATTATAGGCAGTGAAAGATGTAAACACCAGGGTCTGACGAGAATGAAATAAGGCCAGTAACTTGATTTGGCCTACTAACCGCGAGTAGTCGAGTGCGCGGAGTCAGCGCTAGCAGCTAACAAAGCTGGAAACACGGCTGGAAGCGGTCGAAGGCAGTGTATGCTTGCGGTTGCACTCGAGAGATGGCAGCACGTCTCGGACTGAAATTTTGCTCGCGTCCTCTCCGTACTGGAGCGGATTTCGGGGCGAGAGAAGTCCGCTGAAAGAAGGTGAGGAGAAGCGGGGAAAAGGAATTTCATCGTCATCGTGCGCACGCGACGAGCATCTTCGGACGGCAGTAATTTTTCCAGCGAGCGCGCTGTCTCGCGTCCCGTCGGCTGCGTTGCTGCGGCCGGTTTGTGGCCGCGCGTCGCCACCTGCTGCAGCGCGCCGTTCGCGAATTGCCACCTTGCTCGTCGTCGGGCGAGGTTGGCGCCAGCGAAACAATAATTGGTCCTGCTATAGCGATCCCTCCTTTCAGAGTCTGTTGTCTGCTATTCTAAGCCCGCTTCCTATCGTCGTCTTGGTTCCGGTCCGCACCACTGTCGCTGACTTCTCTTCCTACGTCAGTCTTTTCCAGCGCCCTGGTAATATTGTGATACCTGTGTTCGTTGCGTATATTGTGCTTGCGGTGGGACGACGGAACGCTGGGGTGCGACGTAGGTGCTGGTGACGTCACGGAAAGCAGTCCGCCGATCGCGAGCCCCGACGAAGTGAACAGTCACGATGGCCTGCTGTGGGCTAAGTTGCTCTTTGCGTGTGCACTTGCTTTTTAGGCTTTTTTTTATCCTCATATGCAGGCCGCCGGTAGCGTGGCTCATATGATCGACGGATGAGTGTCCCGCGCATCTGCAAATATCACCTGTTCGGAATTTCCTAGCGAAGAACACCTCAGATGAAGCGAAATATGCATTTTGCCTTAAGGCCTCGCCTCACGCGAAAACAAAGCGGGCGGAGTACTTCGTGCGTGAGTACGCGGCTACTGAAGAGAAGAAACCGCATTTCCTGTGATGACGCCCAGTTAGCATCGAACGTCAGAATAATATTACAGTGGTGTTGTCTAAATGACAGAAATTTTGCATATTTCTCTGGACGTTATGCTAATGTTAAAGATTATCAGTAACGTTGTATCGTAACCGCAGCGGTGGCCTAATGGCTCCAGCTTCCGCCTCGCATGTGGAAGGTGCTTGGTGCGATCCCCAGTGCCTCGGGCACCTACCGATGTTAGACTGCGTACAAGCTTCCTCTTGGACTGGCACTAGGCTTATCATTTGTCTGCTTGGGATTAGGATTCGTTTTTTTCTTTCTCAAATGTGTGCACAGAGTTCTGCATATCTCTTAGTCTTCGAGTTGTCTTTCTCATTTTTCTCCTTGGCTTTCTTTAAACGTTGCCTGTTTTAAAATGTATGCTGGGGCATTCTTAAATAATGGCTGGGACCGCATTTCCTTTTTTAAGAATGATACTGGCAGTCTCACTTGTATTAATTCTGCTACCTTTTCATCTTCATACCACATTTGCTGAAAGGTGTGTTCACTGCTCTTTGGACAGAGCCTTGTAAGCCGTGTTCATGTAGCTGATGATAAGTGTGCAGCGAAGATTAGCGCTGCATTTATACATATGCTCATTTCTGGAAAGTTTGCAGGAACCAGTACTGAGTCGTACACGAACAGCCTAAAGGAAAGGGAAGAAGAAATAATTTCATCTTGTCGTTCAACTATAGTGAACGCCTCGAGGCACAGCGGCTGAACCGAAGGACATATCCAGCGCCGCGCAGAAAGTTTAGCACAGAAGATGCCGCAGACACTTAGAATAATGCAAACACCTCCCCGCATGTGTAAAGACATACTAGGATATACCCAACAACATATCGCAGCACTTTTTCCTGGTGAGGAGATCGTCCCACATTCTTTCACATTTCGTGGTGGTGCGGCAGCAAGCTAGAAAACTTAAAGACGCAGTGCACGTTATTTGAGTGGTGGGAGGTAAAGGTCACCGGCGATACCCTGGCAAGCCAACAAGCACTTGTTCTGCAAATTCGCTGGACGGCCAAGGATATTGCAGTTCTGGAGTGAGGAAGACACCAGCCAAGCTCAAGAACATTTTTCTGTTATGGTAACAATAAATGATTTTCCTCCTCCTCCTCATTTTGCGTAGAATTCGGGTGCTCATGCATGCGTTTGTTAAATTGAAGTTTTAACTTATAAAATAATAATTGGTTTTGGGGGAAAGGAAATGGCGCAGTATCTGTCTCATATATCGTTGGACACCTGAACCGCGCCGTAAGGGAAGGGATAAAGGAGGGAGTGAAAGAAGAAAGCGAAGTTTTAACTTTCAGAACTAAATTCTGACTCAGTTCAGACATCTGACTCAAGGTGTCTGACTCTCCTTGACGGACTCATTCTTTAAAACCTTCTATTGCTTGTAAATGACCCGGGTGAAAACGGAATGAAAACATGCAGATGTGTGTCCGTCTCAGTCATTGCAGCGAATACCATTATTCTCATGCTTCTCACACTGGAGAGTGAAATATATATTCACAAGTTTCGCATATTTCAACGCAACACACGGCACGAGTGTCTAGCAGAGCAAACGGATGAACATGAAGGGCGCTGCTGCACCTAACAGTACGTTTGAAAAATGTCGCAAGGTGCTTTCGAAGCCGCAAGCACTACACACAACGTACATTAACGAGGAATGTATACGTATCACCATTCACACCCCGGAAATTCACCGATGAACTTGCGTTCAAACTACACGATGCGTTACGCGGCAGGCGGCGTGTAGGTCAGGGTGTTTTTCTCTTTATCAAGTTCTTGAGGTGCACATATATTACTTGCCCTGAAGGAAAATGAGCCATTTTTTTACGGACGAAAATGGCTCAGTAGCTGTCTCGCATCTCGGCGGATACTCAACCGCGCCGTAAGGGAAGATACAAAGGAGGGACTGAGAGAAGAAAGGAAGAAAGAGGTGCCGTAGTGGAGGGCTCCGGAATAATTTCGACCACCTGGGAATCTTTAACGTGCACTGACATCCACAGCGCACGCGCTAGTTTTGCGTTTCGTGTCTGTCTTGAAGGAAAGTGCTTGCGTCCTCATCAAAGAGGCAGGTAACGCAAGACCGCTTAAATTCAGTTCATTTCTTCGCGTTCATAACCACTCACTTGCATACAACGGACCGAACCTTTAACTCGGCGTGAAATAGGCCTAATGCGCGCCTACTTCGTCGCTTGCTGCGAAAAAGTGCGAGCTAAAATTGTCATAGGTGACCTCTAAATTTGCTAGGCCATTCGCTGATGAAACAAGCAAAAGCTCGGCGGACGACACTTTTCGGCGTAAAAAAAAAACTGAATAACAGTGTGTGCATACATGAAACGAGACTGCCCACTTCATAACCTTTTACTCCCAAGCTACGTCATTCTCTAGGCGTGGCCCGATTTCCCCCGTCACCAAACCACTCTCCAGGATTTGTGCCTAGGTAACAACGTCCAGAGCAGGACAGCGAGAATACCTACGAGAGCGTACATTAGTGTCCGCTGCCGGGTACTGTACTTGACATGTTGCATCAGTGATCCAAATGAACCTCAAGTGGATGGAAGTTATATAGAAACACGTACTGCGAACAAATATCCTCTCCTCCTAAAAAGTGTACGGGCCGTCTAAGAATGGGCAAATACGCAGCGAAGAAAAGAGTTACGCCGTAGCTTTAATGGTTGGGGTTATTGGGACTAAACCACTAATTTCTGGGTGGCTGCGGTGTAGAGCTCTTCCTATCAGGCTGCGCAAAAAGCGGCGGAGCCTACAAGATTGCCGGCAATCTCTCGCCGGACTTGCCTCTCTCGCCTGGGCTACCCTCGGCTGTTTTTCCGAAAACGATGACAAGGGGCAAGGCACAAACGCTTTGAAGCCTGATGTTAATTAGCAACTAAATCGAACTCTCACCCAAGGGAAGTTTACAAAGTGCACGACCCCCCTGTAGTGGAATTGGAATTGCTTTCTTAGAGGAGCGCAGGCTTTTTCCGCCACCGCTACAGGCCAAACCCGACGTGGCAATGGAAATGAGAGTATGATGCCGACAAAAAATGGCGGACGATTCAGCGTTGTTAGGCCAAATGCGCATTAGGTGCACTCCGGATTTCACTTGCTCCAAGGTTTGATTCTGGGTTCGGTTTTCAAGGTCAAGAAGGCGGCGGAAAAAGATCGGCGAAATCGGACTTAAACTCCGTCTTAAGAGTGTGACTCGAAAGTTAACAGATTACTGCCCATATATGCGCAATTGTTCATTCTCTACATTCATATACGTCGCCGGGAGGAGTCCTCATACCACTCCTGGCTCAGCGGTAAAGCGATGCACCACTGCCCTGCGATGGGAGAGACAGGTTGCTCTTCGCCATCAACCTCAAGGTCACAATGAAGAAGGTCACAATGAAGAGCTTCCGACAGACAAACATCGACGAAATCTGAGCCTGCGAGTTTTAGTGCTAACGGCAGTTAAGGCAGATTAAGTCAGTTGATGTCTAGCGCCTGTGTTGTCTTCTATCCTGTCGTCCCTGTTTTTTTAGCTCTACTACTATGTATTCCTCTATGTATTCCTCTTCCCCAGTGCAGGGTAGCCAACCGGAACCCCTTTCTGGTTAACATCCCTGCCTTTCCCTCCTCCTCTTTATTATCTATATCTATACTATGCCCTCTCAATGTAGTGGTAAACAGAAGTGGCGATGGTTCCCATTCTAGTGATGGTCCTCCGGTCTGTACTGTTGGTCCAGCTTCTGGGTAAGCCCGGTGCAACCCCAGATGAGGAAAAGGAAAAGGGACAGGGAAAATACAAAGCAGCGTCAGTCCGGCAGCTGCTAGGAGAAGACTCTGTAAGATAGAGAAGCATGCGGTGCGCGACGCCACAAAACTTAACGAGGGGCTATTTATCTTCGTTGCCTTTCTCCCAGTTGCTTGCCGCAGCTTCTATTCTTAGACCATTTGTTACTTATCGCTCTAATTAGCCTCCCTAATGCCCTGAGGCGTCGCTTTATTGCTGCCGTTCTGTTTGGCTTGTCACGCTTAAAAGGTGCCTGTGTAGTATTTTTTTTTCTTGCGATATATGCAGTGAAGCATTCGTTTGCTCTGCGAGTGGTTTGTTTTTCTTTTCTTCGCTGCCGCACTGTATGCTCGTTGTCTTGGGCTGTTCTCAAGAAGACCGAAAACGCTAGAGGGTGTGTTTTCCTGACCACCGAAACGCGACGTGATAGCACTGCCTTCTGGAGTGGGAACGCTCTGCAACTTTGCTTTCTGGCAAGAATAGCTAACAATTGTGATGGCGCCTAATCAGAAGACGTTGACGTGTGGGGCACGTTTTAGCCTTAAGGATTTCGGCGTCCTGAAAAAAAAAAGTACAAGACGTCCCTGAGTAGTAATAGTGTCATCTTTCAGGTTCAAGCAGTTTGACCATATTTCTTGCCTTCTACTGGTACTGAGAGGTGAGTAAATTCGACGACAAAAAAATCACGACCAGCGTAAGACAATGGTAACGGTGAAACTGATGGTGCCATCTTGATGAAAAACCGCATTTAAGGCTCCACGAACTTGTTCGAGGGAGTAATAAAAGAAGAGAAAGCAGATGTGCAAGTTTTAATTTGTGATGCTTAACGTAATTAGGTTAACTGGATTTACAGTGCAGTTCGGATTGCGACATTTGTGCAGTGAAGAAGCACCGCATGACTTGTGTGGTCACTGTACTTAATCTTGAGCAGTGCTTTTGGTTGAACTAGTTTAACCTCACCAGCTCGCTCTTCTTGGTATTACGGCGCAAATAGAGGGCACGATGGGTAGGCGAATGATGCGCCATGGTGGTTTTCTTGAAAACAGCGGAAAAAAATTGATATCTATGTGTTCTGTCGTGGCCGAGGAAAGACACGAACGCAGCGAAGCCAGGGCAGCCGATTGGCTTTGTCACGTCATAGAACGCTAGTACTTCACTGTTCAAAATCATTTATTTAGTTGCTTTAAATGCCTTCTTGCATTGTTGCGTCCATTTCCACTTGTGGTCTTTTTGAAGAAGCTGATAGAGAGGTGCTACCACAGTTGCCAAATTCCGCAAGAACTTGCCATAGAAGTTTATAAGATCCAAGTAGGCCCTCAGTTCTGTGATGTGCTGGGCTCTGGTGCGTCTCGTACCGCTTCGATCTTTTCAGCGGTGCGATAGATCCCTTGGGCCGAAACCTTGTGGCCTAGATTGACAACTGAATTGCGAAAAAACTTGCATTTTTCCTCTTTCAGTGTTATGTTGTGATCGCTGAGTCTTTTGAGAAATTTTGTGGCAGTTCTGTAGCAAACTGTACTGCTGCCTGCGATGATGACGTCGTCTATATAGCACCCGACGTTAGGAATTCCTTCCAGTACTTGGTCCATCATGGCCTGAAATAAGGCCGGTGCGCTCCCAATTCGGAACGGAAGCCTTTGGAATTCGTACAATCCCTGATGTGTATTTATCGTGAGCAGTGGCTTGGATTCTTCACTGAGAGGCACTTACTGGTACGCCGAGGATAAGTCCAGAGCACAAAATACCTTACCACCGCCTAGCATTGAGTATAGATCCTCAGGAAGCGGCAGTGGGTAGCAATCAGTCTTGAGTACTTGATTAACTGTTACCTTGTAGTCTCCACAAATTCCGCCACCACGCTTCGGAACCAGGACAATGGGAGTAGCCCACTTGCTCGCAGCTACTCTTCTTATGATGCCATGGGTTTCCAGCTTTCGAAGTTCTTCGCTGACTGCCTCTTTAGTAGCGAAAGGCATAGACCTGGCTTAATTTGCAGAACACAGGCGTACAATTGGGGTCTATGGCTATTTTGGCTTCGAAGTTGCGAACCACTCCCGGTGCTGTACGGAAGACTACCGGAAATTTTTCCCGCAGAGAATTCGCATCAGTGTTTTCTGTGATGGCACTGACGCTTTTCCAGTCAAGCTGCAACTTTTCAAGCCAATCCCGCCCTAGAAGTGTAGGCATAGCCTTGCCCTGGTCCTCTACTACATGCAGTGGAAGCTCAGTTTTGCAGCCGTTATGCTCAACGGCTACGGTTGTCTTTCCTTTCAGCTTTACAGGCTCTCCTGTATGTTTTCAAAACTGCATTTGTTGGCTTGCATTTAGTCTTCGAAAAACTCTGCATGAACACTCTTAGGCATCAATGTGACAGCTTCGCCCGTATTCAAAAACATAGAAATGGGCTTTCTTTCAATCTGCATCAAAACTTTAATGTCTTGCTTTCCATCTCCCGTGGATAGCACTACGTAATGCGTCTGTGATTCATCCGATTCTTCGTCTGTCGCTTCCACGTAGTTCACTCGACGGGTTTTCTTTTCTCGGCACATCGACTGTAGATGCCCCGTCTTCGTGCATGCGCGACACTTTGCGTTTCGATACCAGCACTTGTCTGAATCATGCCTTTTTCCGCAGCGATAGCAGGCGGTGTTATTTTGTGTCATTCTTCTTTTACTTTCCGACAGTCTGGCTTCCGTTTCCGCCTTTCCTCGGACCACATTCACGTCTGCCAAGCGTTCTGCTTGGGAATGTAACTCCTTAGTTTGCCTCGCAGCAAGTTCTTTTTCGAGCGCAATCTTACACGCTTTGTCAAAGTTTAAGTCGTCCGTTGCGAACAATATCCTTTGCGTCTCCTGGTCGCGCAATCCTGCTACAAGCCGATCCCTCAAGGCATCGTTCAGAAACGCCTTGAACTCGCAATTACGCGCCAGATGTTTAGGTTTAGGTTATGGGGGTTTAACGTCCCAAAGCGACTAAGGCTGAGGGACGCCGTAGTGAAGGGCTCCGGAAATTTCGACCACCTGGGGTTCTTTTACGTGCACTGACATCGCACAGCACACGGGCCTCTAGAATTTCGCCTTCATCGAAATTCGACTGCCGCGGCCGGGATCGAACCCGCGTCTTTCGGGCCGGCAGCCGAGCGCCATAACCGCTCAGCCACCGCGGCGGCTGCCAGATGTTTAAGTTCCGTCATGAAGTCCTTGACGCATTCCCCTTCCTGCTGCATGCGCTTGTTGAATTTGCAACGCTCGGCGATTACGGAATACTCGGGACTGGAGTGGTGTTCTAGTGCCTTCTATATTTCTGCGAAAGTGTTGTCAGTAGGACTGTCGGGAACTAAAATTTCCTGCAGCTCCTCATACACAGTACTGCGCTACTACGTTCAAGAACAACCTCAACTTCTTCGCCTCCGGAACTTCGTTAAGGGCCACAAAATTTTCAAACCTCTCGAAATACGACTTGACGTTGTCGCTTCTTGGGTTAAACTCTGGCAAGCTTCCGAAACGTTGCGAAACTCCTGGTATTGACATATTAAAATGCTTGCCTTCTGATAGCGGCCACGGTCGTCCGTTCTGTTGCAGCCGCCGTGCCGGTGCTTGCTTCAGAATCGTAGCATCATCCCATTCTTGTCGCCAGTTGTTCTGTCGTGGCCGAGGAAAGACACGAACGCAGCGAAGCCAGGGCAGAAACGAAAGTGGCTTTATTCAAATATGCCTCTGCTTTATAGCACTTATCAGGACAGCCTAGGTCATGAGCATGTGCTTGTACTTATAACCAATATCACACTATACTTACCAGCTTAACGCCTTCACCAACGGAAGCTGCTTGGCATTAGCGGCCTAGAGATCACGAGTGGCAGGCCCATTTTGATGTTTCACGGGAGGCTGCCTGGTTTGGCGTTTCACAGGCCCGTTTAGGCGTCTATATATACGCTCACATGCATACTCGGTCTTCTAATGCTTGCGGTATTCGGTTCGATCGCCTTCCCGAAGCACTTCTCGCTTTGCAGGACACGCTTGCCGAAGCAAATAGTATCGTTCCCAATGTTGCCTTATTCACAGTATAAACCCTCCGTTGCTTTTGAGGAAACCATAGGCGCGTAACTAGCCTACTGGGTCAGTCAGTGCACATCTTTTCTGAGAACGCGCATCCCGTAATATTCTGATTTCGATAGTGCTTGTAGCCTCTTTCGCTCAAATTTTCCCCGCGAAATAAACTTGCTCCCGCCGCGCAACGAATGGATCACTCCACTTCAGGCTGCAAGATTTCAATAATATAAACGCTGCCCAGAGGGTCAGTAAAGAAGTTCGAGTCACGTGTAGCTCGGTAGAGGACGGGTTAGAGATTTCTCGCGTTTGGCGTTTTACGCGGGTCTCCAAGGTCCCTCGGGGTTCTTTTTCTACTTTGGAGGAGCTGTAAACCTCCGATGAATTTAAAATCCTAAGAATTCCTTAGCTTCTCCCTCCAATGAATTTAAGATCGTAAGAATTCCCTAGCTTCTCTACTGCACGAAATTGAAACGTGCAGCATCCTAGTCCTGCTTGCTCGCAGAACTGCCGCGTGCCTAATGCCGCGTGAATACTGCCGGTCAAAAATCTCTTCCACGGGATGTTGTGCACCGGTGGAACTACTGTGTGGTGGCCTCAATAAGCACGAACACATACTTCAAGCCACATAGGAATGAAGTTTAGCATGACCAGACAGCGTGTCGTGCCCGAATGCACCCTGCGAGTGCTGAGCGTAATGACCCCGGGAGACGCGCTCGTCGGCTCATCCCACGAATGACGACTGCCGTAATGAGACAGGACACGAACCTCCCACTGCCGAGCGTGCATAGGCCTAATGAGGCAGTTTTCCCTTGATTCCCGGCTCCTGACAGCGGTGGTATTCAATTTAACGACAGGAACCGAACGTATGCTCAGGCTAGATTAACCCGGAACGCACGCTCTGCCATCTCGTGACGTGGAGGGGCGCTGTCAGCGTCGGTAATCAGCGCCAACAGGCTCCATGTTACTACGGGCGTGCTCTATCGGCGACTGCCTATGAGACAAATCCGTGACCAGCCGACGTCACACTGCCATCCATGCACCAAGCAGCACATATCACCTATGACATTAATAGCGTGTTCGCCGCCTATCATCTGAGGCGCCTATCATTTCGTGTCTTCGAACTATCAGAATGTGCCATGTGTACACTCTAAGTAATGGCCAATGAATACGTGGAAATGTGATCTTCCTTTCCCCTCTCCCCTTTCTATCTCTCCCTCCGTTCCCCTTCTCAAGTGCAGGGTAGCATGCAGGGTGTCGCCTAGTTAACCTCCCTGCCTTTCCGCTCATCTTTCTTTTCTTCTCTCTCTCTCTTTCACTCATGACGCGCGCGAGACGAATGCATGATTTGCCCTATAAAATAAGAAAAAGGAAAGGTCCAAAAAAGCCTACGTTGAGCAGCGCGCAAACGCCTGGTGATAGGCGAATACAAGAGTGCCTAGCGTAATTCTCAGATCGGGGCAATCTCCGGGGATTGTGTACATAGTTTCTACCTATTAGTTCACACCCCTATCCTCACAACATGTCACCGCACCTCTTGAAGATCAGTTCTGCATTCTGCCAGATATCAATTACTAGCCAATGCTTCCCCAGCCCAGGTGCTTCGAAAGTATTCGATGGCAGACCCTGCCGGGGCTACTGCAAAAATCTTTCTTCCTTTCTTTTTACACTCCCTCCCTTATCCACTTCCCTTACGGCGCGGTGCAGGTGTCCGCCGGCACTTTGAGATCACACTGCGCTATATATTATCGCAAAAACAATTTTCAGTTAGATTTTGCCGAAGCATGAGCTGTGTGCAATTACTAGCCAATGCTGCAGCCCATCACGAAGCTTAGGCGGACGGCCGCCGCGGTGGCTGAGTGGTTACGGCGCTCGGCTACTGGCCCGAAAGACGCGGGTTCGATCCCGGCCGCGGCGGTCGAATTTCGGTGGAGACGAAATTCTAGAGGCCCGTGTACTGTGCGATGTCAGTGCACGTTAAAGAACCCCAGGTGGTCGAAATTTCCGGAGCCCTTCACTACGGCGTCCCTCATAGCCTGAGTCGCTTTGGGACGTTAAACCCTTATAAACCAAACGAAGCTTCTTCACGTGAGAAATTCTCCGAAAATGCGGTCCCTGGTCACATGTCGCCAGCTCGGGCTGCACTGTATTCACTCTAGACAGCATATAGGACTGCTCTGTATTCACCGGACGGCATAATAAGTAGTGACATGTGAGCGTGACACATTGACAGCAGTGGGGCGACGATCGCGAGCTTCGGCCGCCTACCGTACAATGCCGAAGCGCTTGTCGACTTACATTGTAAAAGACAAGACAAAAATAACTGGGCATAAAGGGAAGGTATGGAGTCATGCAAGACAGCATAAGGCCTAATCATTTTGTTGTTGGAAACTACAGCCAGTCTATTTTTAGCTAATAGGATTATGTTTCCTTTGTGTGTACGTTGCTTCGACTGGCGCATCGATTCCTGTCAAATATAAACAAAAATAAGAAACGCAGATAGATCCGCTTGAGCACCAGGAATCCAAAACAGTTCTTTAAATCAACCTCTCATGAAAAAGTAAAGAAAGAAAAGGCATAGCTTTCAACACGTTGAGCTGTTGTAATGTGTCAACCAGATGGAAGCTTTTCATTGATAGAATGCAAAACGGCATGATGCTCAAAGTTTTCATAAAGCATTTCGTTTAAACATTAGCCTATGCTGTCACATGCACAATAATATAATTCATGTAGAAATTACAATAATCTGGACACTTCTCTGCAGACTTCTTCAGCTAAGCTCAGCCAGTGAAATGCCTTTATTCACGCTGAACTGCTTCTAACACAGTCATTCTTCTGATATTTTACCGGGATATCATTTTCAAGCGTTTTTATGTAATGAAAAACTCTGGTTTTCCGCCAGTGAAACACTTTCAGCTCGTGTGCTACATTGTTTGGAGGTAGTCGATTCACTTACACCACTCAACCAAGCCGCCTCGACCATCTCACTGGCGCTGATCTGCACTCAATCGTGTTCGTCCGCTGTAACTTCATTTTTTCCCTTTGTTCTCGCAGAAAGCTTTTCCGAATTTTCTTCGGCTTCTTTGAGATTTATACGATTAGATGCGGAGACAACTTATGTTCATATCTTCCATCATTTTGTAATGTATGTATGTTCTTGATACGATCCCACTACTGTTGTTTTACTGCGCTGATCTCTCATTGCGGCTCGAAATACCCGTGCACGGAATACGGCGACTGCTGCAAGCAGACAAAGTCCGTTGTCGAATTTTCGGAAGCCGTTATGACAACGAATCATAATTTTCGTATAAAGCTATGTATGTTGGGAAGAAGTTTGCAGGAATACGGTGGCCACCGCTGGAAAATGATAGGGTTAAATGGAGCGACATGGGAGAGGCATTCGCCCTTCAGTGGGCGTAGTCAGGCTGATGATGATGATGATGTCGGAAGACAATAAGGAAGCTTGCTCCGCCAGGTGCGCTGAAAAATAAACATGGTGCGTGAAACGGTGGAGTAATATATAACGCGAACGAGCTCACCTGTGGCTTAGCAGAAATGGCGCTGAAGCCATCATTCCAGCTTCGCCAGCGGGATATCTCTACACAGTTTCCAGAGAAACCAAATTAAATAGCCGCCGCGGTGGCTGAGTGGTTATGGCGCTCGGCTGCCGGCCCGAAAGACGCGGGCTCGATCCCGGCCGCGGCGGTCGAATTTAGATGGAGGCGAAATTCTAGAGGCCCGTGTACTGTGCGATGTCAGTGCACGTTAAAGAACCCCAGGTGGTCGAAATTTCCGGAGCCCTTCACTACGGCGTCTCTCATAGCCTGAGTTGCTTTGGGACGTTAAACCGCTATCAACCAAACCAAATTAAATGGGGTGAAAGCTATTGCCCATTACAGAACGAAACTTCGCCTGAGTCCGTCGCTGGCCTCGGCCGAAGGCAATAGACCGCAGCTGCGCCGCGATAACCGTGTAGCTTATCGCCGACATCTCGGCTTCTCAAGTCTCGACATCCAGGTATTTTTTTTAGGAGGAGGATGGGAGCCAACTTCGCGATCCCCTTAAGCGCAACTATGCGGTTGAAGTAGCTCGTTTGCGCCGCAATTCAGCATAGGGAAACGGTCGCCGTTACCGAGCGAGCTTGGGTCAGCGTTTCGGAACGCTAGCACTCCTTCCGACCTGCCCTCCCTCTCTCCCGTGCTGCCTTCGTCTTTCCGGTTGCCTCTCTGTCTTGCTTTGGTCGAATTCCTAAGCTCCGAAGGGACTTCGCACCGATGGGGAACTTTGCAGGGAGTAACTGCGAACGGAATGTCGCGAGAATTTGGGCGAGTGGGAAACCTAGTGACCGCACGGGGGAGAGCTGCTAGTTCAGGGGAACTTAAGCTGCTCCAGCGAATAGCGCGGTTAATAATAATTGGTTTTGAGGGGAAAGGAAATGGCGCAGTATCTGTCTCATATATCGTTGGACACCTGAACCGCGCCGTAAGGGAAGGGATAAAGGAGGGAGTGAAAGCAGAAAGGAAGGAAGAGGTGCCGTAGTGGAGGGCTCCGGAATAATTTCGACCACCTGGGGATCTTTAACGTGCACTGACATCGCACAGCACACGGGCGCCTTAGCGTTTTTCCTCCATAAAAACGCAGCCGCCGCGGTCGGGTTCGAACCCGGGAACTCCGGATCAGTAGTCGAGCGCCCTAACCACTGAGCCACCGCGGCTGCGTTCACCCCCGCGTCTCTTTCCTAATTTCGTACTTTCCTTACGCTACCGACCATGGAGAAAATAGACTTCATTTAGTAAGGTTCTTCTGCTGATAAGGCATTCACAAGTGAAAGGAACTTTCCCACCAAATGCATTTGCCTGTGCGTAGAATGAATGAATGAATGAATGAATGAATGAATGAATGAATGAATGATCTTTTTCTTTCTTACCTTTATTTCTTTCCATTGAAGACACGTCACATTAATAAAGCAGTGATGTTATACTTGCTCGGGCGTCAAAGACTTGAGGACAGGGAGAGTCAGCGGGGATGATCGAGGGAGAAAAAAAATCAGCGAATGAACGTAAAAAGACAGGGAAGGAGCCGAGTTTTCCAAGATGGCGGCGCGCTCACTTCCGGCTTTGCAGCAGTTGACGTGAGAATTTTCTGTACCGTTTCTTTTATTTATGCATTGGGCAGAGTGCCGTAGACTGAAAAATGGCTCGTTCTTATTTCACTCAGAATGTTGCTCCAGGCGAAGAATAAACATTTGTCGGCGGTGTGTACTTCAAACAGAAAACGAACAGAGCGCCTTTTTTTCCACTGCGGCGTTTATTCTAAAACCATATAGGCTCCGATTCATTTGTATACGAGTACGTTGCTGATGTGTTTCCATTCGCGAAACACTCGTTTGCTTAGCAGCAGATACAACAAAGACATTGTTTGTCCTCGTGCCCCAGAAATGTGCATCCGGGCTCACTTCTATTTCGCTGTTTTTGTTTTGTTTGCCTTTGTTTTTATAGGGCTAAAAAGAACACGCCGCAGAAGCCTAGATATTTCTCAGAAGGCTTCGCCGGCTTGCTACATTCGTAGAGAAAAGAGGAACAGTTCGAATTGGATAAATACTCTGACGTTTGAGTACCCTGCTGAGAAAAGTTGTGTGATGCAGTTGAACCTCATGCAGGATTCGTCATACAAATTTCATGAATTTAAAAGAGTTAGATGTTGGGTTAGTTGGATTTGGGACAAATTTTGAATTTGTGATAAAAATAAGTATAATTCATACAATTTGTATGGTATTGTATGACATCGGTATGACAAATGTATTATTTTTCAAAGAATAATGACATTTGTATGATAATTGCATTACATTTGTATGACAAACTGTAGAGTTTATTGCATCATACAGCTTATTTCAGCACGGTAGTACATTGCACCTTGTTCCATCCTAGAGAGATGAGTCCTGTGTAATAGATTTACGGCCCACATTATTGGTGAGCTTACGGCGTGAGCAAAGGCTGAGAACTTGCAGAGGAAACAAAGAATTTGTTCTTTCTCCGAAAGGAAAAGTATACAGAGGTCTGCGTTTCTTCATAACATTATTCTACGATAGACAGCTCCCCCTTTTCAAGCTGTTCTAATCATATGAATCTTATTCGCGATGAGACTTAAAACTGGCACGTGAGAAGACTATGTAGTGCTCGTCTATGTACAAATCCGAAGCGCCGCCGCGGTGGCTCAGTGGTTAAGGCGCTCGGCTGCTGACCCGAAAGACGCGGGTTCGATCCCGGCCGCGGTGGTCGAATTTCGGTGGAGGCAACATTCTAGAGGCCCGCGTACTGTGCGATGTCAGTGCACGTTAAAGAACCCCCGGTGGTCGAAATCTCCGGAGCCCTTCACTACGGCGTCCCTCATAGCCTGAGTCGCTTTGGGGCGTTAGACCCCCATAAACCGAACTAAACAAATTCGAAGACCACAGAGACGGGAAAAACTTCAGTGGATGCAGATGTGCGAAGAAATAACTTTCATTGAGGTCAGGCAAAGTATTGTGCAGCAAAATTAGCAGTATGCATGCTTTATTTGCTGGAAGACTCCGAGGAGCTGTAAGCAGAGCGCGTAGCGAAGCAACGTGAAAGTAATTTTCTTCTTGCGATCCCGTTTCACTTCAACTTTTGTCCATGATTGTACATAGTACTTCCAATGCTTAATAAGCACTCGACCTGCAAGAACAAAAAAAAAACACTAGCAATTTTTTGACAGCCGGCATCGAGATATTTTCACACGAAAAAAAAAGGATTAACAGTCTCATTTCGATCTGCATTCAATTGCCGTCAAGACGTTCGATTTTTTTTTTCGAGTTTCTTCCCAGCCAACATACTGTCTGCAGATTTGGGCACTGAGGATACACTTTCCTACACCGATGAGCTTGAAGACAAGGACAGAAGCTGCCGCTTCTCGTATACTTTCTTGGCATCTTCGCCGCGAGGTACGTTTTCTTTTTATCTCATGCCTTAAAGCCTGTATCTGAGATAAGATCCTTTAATCGAACGTTGGAGGTTGATGCCATACGCTGGCTGATTTTCATTTTGCAAATGTGCACGTACGCTCGAAGGGAGCGCGGACCTATAGTATGCCATTGAGTATTGTCTATAGTTGGCAATCTAGCCACACATGCAAAAAGCCGAGCTGCTCGGGAGAATAACACTTGAAATGAAAATTTCACAAATAAAAAAGATGCGAGATGCTGAGAGGATGAGGTTGGCATTTTAACATAACCTAATTTGTCTTGCATATCGCTTCGCCTTTGCTGTCTGGGTGAGTTGTACAAATGAGATCATTTCCATTGCGTTGCTTAGGATATACTGAAAGGCTTAATGAAAGGTATTTTCTTTCCATCCTTGGTGTCCGACTGCGGTGCTATTATTAGTTCGCTCATTTCGTTTCTCATATTGTTCTCTACGTACATTGCCCTAGTAAAGTGCAGTGGACAATATCGGAGAGAAATCGTAACCCCATTTTCTGTTTCTTTCTGATCAGCTGCCTGCACCTCTTCGTTTATTCCTTTCAAGGCTTAAGCCTTACTCGTAGTTTGTGTCACCGCATGCAATTTATCCACGTGAGTGCCGTGCCCTCCGAATGACTTTCCATATATTTGAAAATTTTGCCAAACGGTCGTTGCCGAAATCTCCGCAAATTTACACTTTTGAAATATATAAGAAAGTGATAAAGGATGAGGCTGTCACAGCTGCCAAACAATGAGCCTTACATGCTTAAAATCACGGAAGATTTAGCAGCATTCAGTTTAAAACATCTTCGGGCACTGCAGCTATTAATCATTAGCATGAAGAAATGTGCACTAGGCTTCAGTTTGAACTGTATGCGGGTCATCTGTAGCAGAGAAGGAACATTAAAAACTCCCCGCCAGCGACATACACAGAGGTGCGTAGCGTGCAAAGAGGCAAATATTGCCAGGTGGCGCTCAGACAAAAAAAGACGTTGACGCTGGTGGCGCTCGGATTGAAGGATATTGAAGTTCGCCGTCTTCCTTCCTGAAGGACGTGTCGCCAAGCTGCCGGGCCCTGTCTTGTATATATATAAGAAAATGAGGGGTCCGTTTGACAAACTTATGAAGGGAGCCAACAGTCACCAATACCAAAGTGCATAGGGGAACGTTTTTTTAATGTGTTGTGCTTATCAGTGGGACAATAATACTTAGATTAATAAATCGTTTAAAGATAATTACTTATAAAGCACCAGAAAAAACAACCATGCCGCCGGGGGGATCTGAACCCACGACGTCCGAATATAGCGTCCGGTGCTCTTACCAACGAGCCCCTCATTTCCTTTACCTTGTCTGCTAACAGCTTAACGAGGGTCTCGGTTCTGGCAGTCTTGATGCCATACGTAGCATAAGAGGGCTGTCGCACAGTTTCCACCCTCGCCGTTAGATGACGTTCCACGTCACTCTCGCGGTATTACAGGACGTGCTACGTCCGCCGCTATGGTCGAGGGTGGCGCTGGTGAACACACTCAAGGTTCGCTTACACCTAATAAACATAAATACCCACGAAAGCAGCAGATTGGACAGCCGTCGCCGTAGCTCAGTTGGTAGGGCACCGGACGCGATATTCGGAGGTCGTGGGTTCGGATCCCACAGGCGGCATGGCTGTTTTTTCTGCTGCTTTATAAGAAATTTTCTTTAAGCGATAGCTTAATTTAAGTGTTATTATCCCACTGATGAGCACAACACATAAAATAAAAAAATTACATTCACCTCTGCACCTTGGTTTCGGTGACTGTTCGCTCCCTTCAAGAGTATTTCAAACGAGCCTCATTATATATATATATATATATATATATATATATATATATATATATATATATATATATATATATATATATATATATATATATATATATATATATATATATATATATATACATGTCGTCAGCGCTTGCGAATGTTCAAAATTCTCAGCGTGAGTGCGCTACCAAATTCGGCACCTTATTTTTGCTAACACACATGAATGCGCGGCTTGTTTATTCAATCGATATTCACCACTACATTGACGAGACAGGCACAGTTCGTTGACTTCCTGCCCTTTTTGTAAATTGTCCTCACGGAAACGGTCCAGTCGCAAGACATCACGTGCAAACTAAAAGCCAAGTGTCGCATTGGTTGCCCGCAGATTTAAGTAAATAAGCGCGATATCGCTGATCCCAGTTCGTCGACTGGAGGTAAAGGAGCTTTTTTTGTATTTGGTTGGAAATTCGGTGGGGACGAATTCTCAGCTCACAGCCTCATCATGTGTGTTTTGTATGTTCGTTTTTTTCGAACTTCTTTTATTTCCTTGCTTGTGCGGAATTTGGATCCCACCCATGAGTGATCTCTCAGAGCCCTCTCTGAGTGGCTTGAGGAAAAAAGATAGCGCGGGTTTTGATCTGCTTAAACCGACCTGTGACGTATAAAAGCGCTGTTGCGTAAATGGCGTCGCCACAAGCAACACCATACCAACCCGAAGGCGCAAATCTCAATGCTGTGAAGTACTTTTCCGGGGGTGGTCCGGACCAAATTTTTGGAAATAACTCGTGTCAAACTTGGAGGTATCCACTATGCCGCACACGCTCAGTTATGATTATACATCGATTTTGGTATAAATCAACCATCGTCAAATTTCAGGGGTTGCCCGTGCGAAATTCTCGCTCAGAGCTCACCTGAACCGCGCCGTAAGGGAATGGATAAAGGACGGAGTGGAAGAATAAAGCAAGAAAGAGATGCTGTAGCGGAGGGCTCCGGAATAATTTCGACCACCTGGGACGACCGCGGCGGCAGCGCTTAAGTGGAGGCGAAATGCAAAGGCGCCCGTGTGCTCTGCGATGTCAGTGCACGTTGAAGATTTCCAGGTGGTCGAAATTATTCCGGAGCCCTCCACTATGGCACCTCTTTCTTCCTTTATTCTTTCACTCCCTCCTTTATCCCTTCCCTTACGGCGCGGTTCAGGTGTCCGCCGATATATGATACAGATACTGCGCCATTTCCTTTCTCCCAAGATCAATTATTATTATTAGTAGTAGTAGTATTATTTTATTTAATCTCATCTGTAACGTACACTGACATGGGACATTACACGGGCGCATTTTTGCGTCTCGTCCTCATCGAAACGCGGCCGCCGCGGCCGGGGTCGAACCCAGGACCTCCGGCTCAGTAGCCGAGCGCCCTAACCACAGGGCCACCGCGGCGGATACTAACATACGCCCCCGACTTTTCTCGTAATGAGGCTAGTAATGCTTGCACATTGAAATCTCACATTGCTCACTGAAATCTCTCGCCATTGGAACTGGAGGATTGGGGGGCGCTCGTTGCGTCGCAGGAACAGGCCACCCAACTTTGTTGTGTGAACCGGGGTGCCGGTGCAATGGCCCTACGTGGCCTGGTCACATACGCGTAGTGAAAATGTGCAGTGGCCCAAAGTTCTTGAATGGTCCAAACTCGCTTGCATAAGAAAGTTTTTCATCCATCCCGCCATTGCTCAAGTTTGCCTTAGCCTTCCTTCGAAATATTTTTTTAAGGCGAAAGCTTTGTAGCGCCCTCTCTCGTGTGGCACCGGGAACCCTGATAGCGCGCGCCAACCGGCGAATAAAATAAAGACGGCACCGGGCCATGGCTCGTGCAGCCACGGCTCGCAGTATCCCCTAGTGTGGGTATGTGCCATCTCTTGATAGGCTAACAACAACAACAGTAGTTCTGTTCTGGTGTCGGTTCGCAGCAGTGGTCTTGTTCCTTCGCTCCTGAAGCGTTAAGCCTACATTGGTGATCTAGGACGAGCAATGACCGATCCCGCATCATCCACAGAACTGGACTCACGTCCGCAGGATGTCTCGTCACTGCAGGTTCGCCTCCCACCTTTCTGGCCCCAGAACCCGCAAGTATGGTTCCACCAGATCGAGGCGCAATTTTGCCTTTCCCGCATCAGCTCGGAGACGACGCGCTACTACCATGTCGCCTCGAGCCTTCCTCCTGACGTTGCCGGCGAGCTCTCCGACGTTCTCTCCGACCATATCAGCACCTGAATACCAAGGTGCTGGAGAGATTTATGCTGTCGGAACGCACCCGCCTCGAGCAGCTCCTTACCGAGGAAGACCTTGGCGACCGGCGCCCTTCCCAGCTTCTGCGCCGGATGCGACAGCTTCTCGGGGAGCGCGATATCCCCAACCACTCAGCGTTGCTCCGAGTACTTTTCCTCCACCGCCTTCCCCAGCCCATCCGCCTCGTCCTCGCGGCGGCCGGTGACGTCACCCTCAACCGCCTGGCTGCGCTCGCCGATAACGTTCATGAGGCGGCCTCCCCGTACGTCACTGATGTTTTGCCGCCTACAGACACGGCGATTTCGCGCCTTGAGGCCCGTCTCGATGAGCTTGCCGCACTCCGCAGCCCACACCAGGATACCCGGCCGCCAGGATATCCGGCCGCGCTCTTTCGCGCACACGTCAAGCTCGGCGTCCCAGCCCTCCGTCTCTCTGCTGGTACCACCGGCGTTTTCACCACCGGTCAATGAAGTGTACACCGCTCTGTTCGTAGCCGGGGTCCAGCTTGCCGGGATCACTAACTGCGGCGTGTGGTCCCTCCAGTCGTCCGAGCCGCCTGTTTATGGTAACTGACAAGTTCTCCGGCACCCGGTTTCTTATAGACAAGGGCGCGGAAATCAGCGTGGTTCCACCGACTAAGGCTGATCGTTCCATGTCATCAGGGCAGTCGCTCCGTGCTGCCAACGCCTCGTCTATAGCCACGTACGGACTACGATCTCTCACCCTCGACTTCGGCCTTCGCCGCACTTTTCGATGGGTCTTCGTCATCGCAGACGTGGTTCACCCGATCATCGGCTCGGACTTCCTTTTATACTTCGACTTCGACGTCATCGTGCGGCGTCGTCGCCTTACAGACGGTCTGACTCACCTCTCCATCTCGGGAGTCTTGTCCGACCTTGCTCCCATGTGCATCCGCACGCGGATACCTTCCTCTAAGTTAGAAAAAGTACTGGCGGATTTTCCGACGCTCACCAAGCCATGTAACTACACTCAGGCGCCTAAAGATACGCTGACACACCGCATCGTCACCCGGGGTCAACCCATAGCTGCTCGACCGCGCCACTTGTTTGGAGACCGTCTAGCTATCACCAAACGTGAGTTCGACCACATGCTGCAGCTCGGTATTATATGCCCGTCGTCCAGCGCGTGGGCGTCTCCGCTGCATCTAGTGCCCAAGCGTGATCCCGGTGACTGGCGTCCCTGTGGCGACTATCGGGCGTTGAATTCCAAGACTGTCCACGATAGCTGTCCGCTGGCCCACATCCAGGACTTTACGTCGCGCCTCGCCGGCTGCGCCATTTTTAGCAATGTTTACCTGGTTAAGGTGTATCACCAAATTGACATCGAACCCACCGACATACCTAAGACCGCCATCACGACACCCTTTTGTTTGTTTGAGTACGTGCGGATGCCTTTTGTACTACGCAATTCGCCTCAAACCTTCCAGCGGTTCATGGCTGAGGTCAGGCGGGGCCTACCAGCTGTATTCGCGTACCTTGATGATGTCCTCATCGCCAGCCCTACGCCTGATGATCATGATCAACACCTACGTGCTTTTTTCAAGCGTCTGCAGCAGTACGGCCTGGTTGTGAACCCCTCCAAGTGTGTGTTTGGTGCATCTGAGCTCGAGTTTTTGGATCATCACATATCCTCAAAGGATATCCGCCCGATCGCGTCCCACGTCCAGACCATCGAGAACTATCCCCAGCCTACAACACTGCGCCACTAACGACAATTCATGGGGCTGGTGAATTTTTCCAGGCACTTTATCCCGCACAGTGCAGAGCTGCTTCGCCCGCTCACCGACCTCCTCCGGTCAACCGCTGGCCCGTCCTCCGCCATTTCTTGGCCATCGGAAGCCCAGGCCGCCTTTACTGCCGCAAAGCAAGCAGTCGTACACGCCGTGCTTCTTGTCCATCCGCGCAGCAACGCCCCTACGAGATTGATGGTGGGTGCCTCCAGCGTGGCCGTCGGAGCCGTCTTACACCAGTACATTAACTCCGAGTGGAGACCTTTGTCTTTTTACTCTCGGAAGCTACTTCCTGCTGAGACCCGCTACAACGTCTTCGGCCGAGAGCTCCTAGCCATCTACTCCGCGATACAGTACTTTCGGCATTTTTTAGAAGGATGCCAGTTTCACGTGCTGACCGATCATAAGCCAGTGGCATATGTGTTCTGCACCAACTCATCGAAGTACGTGTCACGCGAACTCTGTCAGCTCGCTTATATCTCGGACTTTACTACCGACACCCGCCATGTGAAAGGTGCAGCCAACACTGCCGCTGATGCCCTCTCTCGTAGAGCCGCGGTAGACACCCCATCTCCCACCGTCGACTGGGCCGCATTCTTTTCCGCCGACCAGAATGACCATGAGCTCGCCGCTTTTCGAGAGAACCCCCGTTTTCTCCGACTACGGCTTGTGCCCCATCCCTGCTTGCCTGAGCCCTTGTGGTGCGATGTGTCAACGGACCTTCGCCGCCCTTTTCTTCCGGCTTCCCTACGTCGCCCAATCTTCCATTCTTTACATGACATATGCCCCCCAGGCATTCGGGCTACTCAGCGCCTTCTCACCCGGCGCTATGTTTGGCCCGGCATCAACGCTGATGTGCGTGCTTGAACGCGCCTGTGTCTGTCCTGCCAGACGACCAAGGTCTGTTGTCGTACCAAGACGCTTTCCCAAGCCTGCCTACCACCTGGCCGTCGTTTCGGCCAAGTAAAGTATGGTACACTGTTAAAGGGAACATGCGGTCACGTGAAGTTGACTTTCCGCGAGGCGCTGCTGCGGAAAGCCGGAAAGAATGCCGAGCTGATTATGGTCCGGAGTTTTTTTCGGCATTCTGTCCCCTTGCATGGATCTCATTTTTCACACCCACAACGCATCGATTACTTCTTCTTGCTGCTGAATTGGGTTTTTACATTCTGTAGTCGCATTTCGTGCGAAATAAGCAACATTTTCTCTGGACTAGATTATCCACGTAGTCAGTGCCTTGGTTCATATGCCACTCAACGTGTACAGTACGCGTTGAGTGGCATATGAACCGAGTCACTCACACGCGGATAATCTAGTCCGGAGAAAATGTTGCTTACTTCGCACGAAACGCGACCACAGAATGAAAAAAAGCCAATTCAGCAGCAAGAAGAAGTAATCGATGCGTTGTGGGTGTGAAAAATAAGATCCATGCAAGGGGACAGAATGCCGAAAAAAACTCCGGACCATAATCAGCTCGGCATTCTTTCCGGCTTTCCGCAGCAGCGCCTCGCGGAAAGTCAACTTCACGTGACCGCATGTTCCCTTTAACAGTGTACCATACTTTACATATCGGCGTCGTGGGTCCTCTACCCGTGTCTCGAGGCTACCGTTATATCCTGACCATGGTCGACCGCTTCACTCGCTGGCCGGAGGCAGTCCCGATTCCTGACATCACCGCTGAGATTGTTTCCCGCGCCTTCATTTCTGCGTGGGTATCTCGATTTGGTTGTCCTTGCACCGTGACAACTGACCGTGGACGCCAGTTTGAGTCCTCCCTGTTTGCTTCCCTTAATCATATTCTCGGCGCCAGGCTTACAGGGCTCAGCGCGCTCAGCTGCAGAGCTGGTGTAAGGTAGTGCTCCGCGTCTTCCGGGAGACTTCTTTACATCGCAGCAGCTCCCAGCCCAACCCCAGGAATTCCTTCAACGCCTGCTGGACTGCGTTAAAGACCTCCGCTTTACTCCACCGCGTCCGTCCCGTCACCACACCATTTTCGTGCACCCTGACTTGGCCACTTCAACCCATGTTTTTGTGCGCCGCGTAGTGGAGGGCTCCGGAATAATTTCGATCACCTGGGAATCTTTATCGTTCCCCGCCGCGGTGGCTCAGTGGTTAGGGCGCTCGACTACTGATCCGGAGTTCCCGGGTTCGAACCCGACCGCGGCGGCTGCGTTTTTATGGAGGAAAAACGCAAAGGCGCCCGTGTGCTGTGCGATGTCAGTGCACGTTAAAGATCCCCAGGTGGTCGAAATTATTCCGGAGCCCTCCAATACGGCACCTCTCTCTTCCTGTCTCCTTTCACTCCCTCATTTACCCTTCCCTTACGGCGCGGTTCAGGTGTCCAACGATATATGAGACAGGTACTGCGCCATTTCCTTTCCCCCCAAAAAACCAATTATATTATCTTTAACGTGCACTGACATCGCACACCACAGCGGCGCCTTTTGCGTTTTCCCAACATCGAAATGCGGCCGTCACGACCGGGTACGAACCCGGGTATACTTCGGCTCAGTAGCCGAGCGTCCTAATCACTGAGCAACGGCGGCGGCTACACTCGGTTTTCCTTTTTTGCGAGACTCTGCGTACAACGTGGGTTATCTGTGCCAGACATTTTCCCATTTCATTGTGTTGGTAGGGTAAAGCTCGCACTGGCCGCAGGGTAAAGGCGGTGAGAGTACGGTCAGAACTGCGCCCTTTTTTGAAGGTCCTGGTTATGCGGCGTCAACGCTTGGCTGGCTTGGCCTCCCGGGGAGGTCGCGGCAAATGTTGGCGTTTTCATTGCATGCACACCTGCGCTACCGATGTCTCGCTGTGTCGCTTTGGCACTTAAACCAGAAGGTTTCATTGCTTTCAGAACTCGCATAGGATTCCGTATAGGGCTTCACGTCCCTTGTCGTAGCTGCGTGTTTCGATTTCAGCTTCGACTTAGTGTATCCGCGTTACCTGAATGTACCCAAGCAGTTCTTACTTACGATGCTGGTATGTAAATGTAACCGATAGGTTTAATTGAAGATATGAAACCTTAAAGTCACTCTAAATTGGTAGTTTTAAATGATGTCGTTTTCAAAATACGACAGGTGGAGTCATATTCAGCTGTCTGTCCGTCTTGCCTCGGCGCTCGTTGTGTCCGACGCTGTAATCGGTGGTGCAGTAAAACACGCATATGCACAAAAACGTGACGGACCTGAGTATGATTTGTAGACATTAAGGGCTTTCGCTCTTAGGCAAGTGCAGGTATCCAATGCCCTTTACTCTGTTCACTTTTTCACTTAATTGGCTTCTCTCAGCGTGAAATGAAACCAGAGCAATGCAATTTAATCGCGAAAAGCGTGCCGAGTTCTTAGTTCAAGGAAATTAACTAGCCGTGCAGGTGAGTTTCGCCTTCTAAAACGCGATAGCGGCTCTTTTCAAGTGGTAACGAACCCGGTTTTAATTTCCTGTTCAGGATCTGATAGCCTTACTTTCTCGAGCTCTCGTTTGAGTTATTCTCTTGGTGTTTTTTTTTGACGTTGATGGTACGTACGCTACTTGTCCTTAAGTATCTTTTTTTGGCCTGACCACGTTTTCTTTTACTGACACTAGGGATTACGTTTGAAGACTCCACGGCTGCTGAATGCCTTCCTACTGTCGAATATTTCATTTCTTTTTTTATGTGACGGCATATATAATTGTGTAATTGGGAGTTCATAAACGACAGCTTTCGATGCAACGTTACTTCTATAGGTATCACTTATTTGTCTATTTAGTGAAGTCACTCAAACAGAGTGATTCATTTTCGGACGGCTGTAACACCCATTTTAAATTCTCTTTTTATTGAAGAAGGTAGCTCCAGAAACCACCCACAGCATGCGTTTATATGACGCGCGACAAAAGAGAAAGGCGACGACGATTGGTATAGAAATGCTTGGACAAACCTTGGCAGTCAAAATTCCTGTCAAGTTAAACCAACTGCTAAGTTACGGTGTCAGTTATCTGCCGACTTGTCCGAGCACCGTTCTCTCTTCGTCACCGTTGGCCTTGTCTTTTGTCGTCTAAAAAAATGATTCAAAACCGCGCAACAGACACAGCTATATGACGTTACGCTTTCTTATTCCTTACTCGAAAACAGCACCTCTCCCAGGTGGCGCCAAAAAACTCGTTCCTCGTTCTGTCGTCGCGCTGGTACCCATGTGACTTTCGCTACCACTTGTTTTACCTTGGCCTTTCTTAGTACAGAATCGCCTGGTATCAGTACTGTACAGTGAGAGGTGCATCAGTAGCTTCCCGCTGAGTGCACTGCGCTCTTTCGCCAGTATTTAGTTGCTTGCTCAAGGCCAGCTATGAACCCACGGAGACTATCGCCTCCATCATGAAAAGCTACGTAATGGGCAACGACACGACGAAAGTTTTTTCTCGATCTTCTTTTCTCGGTGGAGGTCTGACGTACTGCTCGCTACAGCGTTGAACGCGCTGAACCAGCGCCCGCATAATGATTGTTTGTGATGACGGCGCGATGACTCGCCTATTAGCATTGCAGCAACGCGCTGCCGGCGCGCCCTCCCTCGGAGCGGCCGAGCAAACTGCACGCGAGCCGCGACCTTTAGGCTCTTAGCGCCTACCACGACACTGGCGGCGTCTCGGCGAAGTAAAAATGCGCCGAGTTAAGCTCGGGCGAACGTGTAAGCAAGCAATGGATTCTTGACCGTTGTCTGCTGATAAGCGGATGCGTGCAGTGACTGGTACGTCGCACTGATTTTATCGCCGGCCGCGCTCTCCGCACTTCGCGTTTCATTTAATGCTGATAGCAGATAGATGCGGGCGCATAGCTCCGCAGCAGCAGTTCGTGCTACGCTGCCGAAGTGTCCCCCGTGCGCTCAAAAGGCACACGGCCGGAGATTCATTCCGAGAGCGAGACGTCGGTGAGTCGCTTCTGCAGTTAACTGCACGCATTTCAAATCTGCGTTGAGAGAAAACTATATAACAGCTGCATCTTATCGGTATTGACATATGGGGCAGAAACGTGGAGGCTATCGGAACGGGTTCTGCTTAAATTAACGACAACGCAGCGAGCGGAAAAGAAAAATGATAGGTGTAACGTGAAGGGGCAGGAAACGGGCAGAGTGGGTGAGGGAACAAACGCGGGTTAATCACATCCTAGTCTAAATCAAGAGGAAGAAATGGGCTTGGGCAGTGCTTGTAATGCGAAGGCAAGATAACCGCTGGTCCTAAAGGGTGACTGAGCGGATCCTAAGAGAAGGCACGCGATGCAGGGTGCGCAGGAAGTTAGGTGGGCGGATGAGATTAAGACGTTTGCGGGCATAGGGTGGGCGCAGATGGCAAAGGGCAGGGCTAATTGCACAGACATGGGAGAGACCTTTTGCCTGCAGTGGGCGTAGTCATGCTGATGATGATATCCGCCCATTTACGCTGGTTGGTACAGATTATTCTAGATTGGGTTAGTTGATCTTTTAACTCACACACTATTTGATGGCCGCAGCAGGAGTCCTCCGATTATCGACGACAATCGCCGTTTCCCGCGCGGCTTGTTTACGCGCCGTCACGAGTTAGCTTGCGCAGTTTTTAAGAGTTGACAGCGTTATCGTGTCAGCGACCGGCTTCGTTTATATTACTGGCATTGCTAATTCGACCAATCTTGCGCCGATCAATGTGTGTTTCTTGTGATGTACTACAGAGTGTACGTTCCAGTATGTAACAGGAATTTAATTCACTGCGCAGTAATCTTTTGTGCTTTTACTCAATACTAATCCGTCATCTGTGTAGATTGCTTGTTTCGTAACAACAATCAGTGAAATCTGCACTCATTTTAAAAACTCCCCCGTATGCACTCTCGCTTATGTCAACATTTGTTTACTGTGATTAGACAAATATTTACTTCCGGCAAAGTTTCATCGTATATTTTAAGGTAACGCGAAAACCTTGTGTCCTTACGGAACCGAATGATCAGACATCTGAAGGCGACGAGAGTACGTGCAAGCTCGCCCGCAATAACACCTTCCCAAATACCAGGAACGCCTACTTGAGTTTTGTGCGATACTGCTGCTACTTCAGGCGCTCGAGTTGGCAGTCAAAACTGTGCCAACTGGACCGACCCCTGGCACCTGGCTCTCCAGTAGCATACCCGATCGTGAAATTCTGATGCGACAGCATTAGGCTCCCCTTCACCAGTGTCACACTGGGGGTTTACATGAGCCCGACAAAAGTCGGGTCAAGTCGGCTGTGCGGCAGAAAACCGGCTGTCGGGCTCGTGTATACGCTAGGGGGTCAAGCTAAGTGATCGTCGAATCGAGCTGAGCTAGCCCGGCTGCCAGGGGTGGGTTGACTCGGCCCGACGTTGGCCAGAACCGGTTGGAAGGACCATGTATACGCTGCCGCATCGGCTTAGCGCCTCCTCTCCTGCCTCCTCTCTAGTCTGGCGGCGCTGCGCAAGCCTGGGCGCTCCTACTCCTCTTCTAGCATCCGTGCGTGGTTTGCTTGCTCGACGCTAGGGGTAGCGGCGATCTCTGCCCGACAGAAAACGGGTTCATATAAACGCTGTCGTGTCGGGTGGACAGCCCGACATCTGGCGCGGCCCTATTCGACCCGCCGCTGTCGGGCTCATGTAAACAAGGCTACAGTGGCGTCTCATCCGCGTGACAGCTCCAGCGTCCCAAACAGGCTGGAACACAACTAGCGCTCCCACCCGAAGATAACGAGGAGGTGGTGTAGAGGGGAGAGCGAACCGGTTTGGTTCCTCGCGGCCCGCTATCAACGTTGCGCGTGAGCTCACCGCTTAGCGCTGGGCTGAGTCGTGTTCGAGCTTGCATTTCGAAGCGAGAAGCTTCGCTATGCTAGGTAAAGCAATCTCCGGGTAGGCAGCACAACGACCTTGAACGACCTTCAGCCCAACCAAGGATAGCCGTGTATGACCACATGTAGTACAGTTATGATATCGAACCCTTGATTCCTGACCTTGACCCATGACCTTGAGTTGAACTCTGACCTTTGGGTTGACCTTTGATCTTAAGGACATCTGATGGGGTGATGTGAAGCCATGTGATGACATCCGATAGGGATGTCGTAAGACCCTGTGATACAACGGGGTAGCAACATGGTCGTGTGCATTGGTATATATAGAACGGCTGTCGCGAGCGTGTTGCGGAGCTGCCATGGACGAGCCTCAGACACTTAGCAAGCGTCCCTGCTTTTCGCATCATTCCAGGGTTAACCTAGTTAAGCCACTGCCAATTTTTTTTATGGATGATTCTGGTGCGTCGACTAGCAAAAACGTTGCGACAGCCTGATGTGCTCGGCGTGCCGAATCGCGGCAGCTGAGGCGACAGCGATAAGGGCAAGACGCTAGGACTCAGCAAAGCGACCGGCCGAAGCAGAAGCGAATAAGACGCGATGGTCCCGCGATGCGATTAGCAGAGTTAGTAGCAAGGCGTAGAAAACTCGAAGCGGTTGCGATACAAGTGACATCCTCCTGCCACAGGTTTGTCGCACAAACATTTTATGATCCCCTGGGAAATATTTTCACAAAAAATGTTCAAGGAACCTTTTGGGCAACTGGTGACCCTTCTTGTCCACCGCCCAAGTGCTCCGTGAGGGGATCATAAGTCCATCTCCTTTGGGAATTCCCGAGAATGCGTTCTGTGCGGTGACGGCATCAAGAAGGACCTGGGTCAAGGGTCAGTTAGCTGGTGCTCACACGGGAAAGCGGGAGTTATTTGGCGCCCCTCCGGCATCTGGAATTTTGCACGGTCATCAAGGTGAAGGGGTGCAGTGCGCCCCTCTCCGCTTGCTGTTTTAAAAGACCGCTGTAACAACGTAGTTGCTGCGAAATGGTTATCGGTTGCTAAGACCCTTATGAACAAAGCGATGTTTGTCAGTAAGGACTTGGGACATGGTACCCCACGTCAGTCTGGACTCTTTTCCATCGTCAATGCGAGCGCCTCTACCCCCCAGTAGCACGTCCATTTGCCCCTTTTGCTAATATCTCTCAACTCTAATATGTCTGGTCCGACGTGCATGGATTATGTTTCAACATTCACTTCGTTACTTGCACCGTTCTGAATCACCTAGAAGCACCGAAAGTCACGTTTCCGTGCCATGTTTTCTTACAGCAGAAGGGTCGCCGTAGCTGAAGCTAAAGTACGGGATGCGATGTTTAAAAGGCGGGGAGGCATGTTCGGGGGAAAAGAAAACAGAAGCTGGGTAAAGTTGAAAGGATGACGTCAGCTCGCGCGAAGCCCGGAGGCGAACCACCTAATGACGCGAAAACGCCCTGCGCTTCCAACGCCTCTGGTTTATGCAGGGACACGCGAGCGCATTTTTCATGTGTCCGCGGAACAAAGAGAACGTCGTTACGCTTGCACCGAGTCCTGGGAAGTTCTCAAGCCGCATAGGTCGCTTATGCTCTCCATGACCAGGTTGAATCATTCAGGGCAGCCAGAGAGAAAACGCACTCGCGTGAGCGTGCTCAAAGGGAATATCCATGCTGCATGATTCAATGCACGGAATGCGCTGAAGGACACTGACGCGCGGATTCGGCATTCGCAACGACATATGCACATATCCTAGAACCTCTCTTGGGCTGGTGCGTGCTTTTCCAAGTGGTATGAAGCACACGGCTGTCTGCCTGTCTGTTGTTGCCAGGAAGGAAAGGAAAGTGCACAGGCCGGTACACGGCTGTTCACGGAAAGTAACATATTTATTTTAATGTTTAATGGAGACCTTGGTTGGAAGACCAAAAAAAAAAAAGACTAATCCCGTGCATGCACGTTGCTACCTGCTGTGCTGTTGAGGCTCTCACTGTGTGTGAGAGAGAAGCCAGTTAAGTGTTACCTGAAATCATCTCTACAAGCGGTGGATCCCGGTGTATGAAGTCAGCTGGTAGTGGTGGTAGTGGTTATTATTAAAAATAATAGCAAAAAGGAAGGAAAAGATTTTTGCTAGCCCCGGCATCTGCCATCGATACTGAAGCACCTGAGCTGGGGCAGCGGAAATAAAGGATATCAGGCAGAATGGAGAAATGAAATGAAAGAGGTATGAAGTCAGCTGAGATCCTTTTTTTTGTGGGATTTTGCTTTTGCGCACAACCTTTTCAATCGCTGGTGTATTGTGACGCTTCAGTCCTTCGGACCATGGCGATGCCAGAAAGCGGGACTCATTGATCAACTGAAAGTAAAAGGATGGACTAAAAGGATGGCCTCTCATCATCATCATCATCATCATCAGTTGTGTTAGTTTTGCGTGCTAGTGTTTGTGTCACGCAGGGTGTATTAAATGTGCGTCTGTGTGGGTACATCTGTCGCCTAGTCCGTTCTTTCGGCCCGAGTACTCTCCGGGGATCCGTGACATAGTTCACCGCTTGTGAAGGGCGCGCGATATGACTGCACAGGCTTCTGGGAATCCAAATTCAAGAGACGCCGTGCACGCCTACTTGAAATTTGCAAGATGTGTCGCGCATCAATAAGTTCAGAAAGCTGGAACTGTGGACAGGTGCACAGAAATATGCGCTTTTACTTCATTCTGGCAGAAGTGGCACATTTGCAATTCATGATTAATTCCGTTCGAAGCGATTTTTCGCAAAACACTCACAGATAACCGAGGAAGTAAAAAAAAATCCTTTTAGGACAGATGGTGCAGCACATGGAAATCATTTCTCTGCCTAAATATTCAGATCACGTATTTTTTTTTAGTCCACTAAATATTCTACCGATATTTTTCATAACGTATTGCCTCCGGGATCGTTGGCTGACGAAAAGCGATAAGAAGAGCTCGTTCACGCTGGAAGGAGTCTTCCGCCAATCGTAACCGAATTGCATAAGCAATTACGCGGACTGCGGTGCAAATTTGAAGGATAATATTTGGGAACACGCGCTGTGCTACAAGAGTTCTACCGAATGGTTTAGTCTAGGAATGCGAGTGCTTCTATGTTTTTGATATGAAGAGACATTTGCTGCAGCGGTTAGAGAAGCTAATTAATTGATTTCGGTGATTTAGAATGTTGACGACGGCAATTATACTTACGCTCTGGATACGCCAGGTTTTAAAACGTGCGTGTTCAAACAGCTTTCGTGCACTCGTTGTGATTTACTTTTTAAAACACCTGGAATGCCTCAATTTTGAACACCCTGAACAAAGATAACGCGATGAAAGAAATAGTAAGGGTCCAGACAAAACAAAAAAAAAAACAAGCGATCCTCAATGGATCGTTTGAATGCGTTAGCAATGGAACTTAAGTTGTATTTGAGGTTGGCGCCCTAAAGTCCGTTATATGGCAGTTCGTAGTCTTAGGTTCGTTGAATCCCAGGCCAATACACAAAACTTCGTCGTGTATGAAGTGACATACTTAGGCTCGATATGTGCACTGTTAACTTACTAAAAAGAGATTCAAATGGGCCTAGTTGGTTTGTAACATTGCTCCCTGTCTGTATGTGTCGTTCTTGTGTGTTTAAACCTTGAGTAGCGCAATAACAATGCCGAAAACTTACTGAAGTTTGTTATATTCGAGGTTAATACACAAAACCTGGTTAGAGCCGAGGTTTCATACCAAGGTACGTTTTATCCGAGGCCGTATACTAAGCAAATGTAGGTAGTACATTAAATTCGCTCGTAACCCGGTGGCTCATTTGCCAGTGGCTAGTAGCATATGGTGGTCCCAATTTCCTCTTCAACAGACCTTTGTAATACTAACGCATTAATGAATAAAACACATACACTTCCTGAGAGAGAGCAATAACAAAACGTTGGCAGTGTTCCAAACGGAATGATCTCGGGACATTGATTCTTTTCTGTCGGACCTACATCACTGGGCGCCGGTTTGTCGCGCCCGAGCATTTGTTCGTGTCGGGTGCTCCCAAAGCTCGAGGGGACTCAATCGATTCACCGCGCGGAGCTCGTCTGAATGGCTGCCCTTCGAATGGAAGAACGTTGGCGCCAAATATGAGAACGATTCACATCGATTGGTCACCGATCTGCCTTGCAAATGTATGGTTGTCCAATGGAAACCAACAAAGGATGCTTCTATGGCACCAGGAAGCGGCGAGAGACTGGCTATGAAAAATGATCGATACCCGCCGCGGTGGCACAGTGGTTAGGGCGCTCGACTACTGATCCGGAGTTCCCGGGTTCGAACCCGACCGCGGCGGCTGCGTTTCTATGGAGGAAAAACGCTAAGGCGCCCGTGTGCTGTGCGATGTCAGTGCACGTTAAGGATCCCCAGGTGGTCGAAATTATTCCGGAGCCCTCCACTACAGCACCTCTTTCTTCATTTCTTCTTTCACTCCCTCCTTTATCCCTTCCCGTACGGCGCGGTTCAGGTGTCCAACGATATATGAGACAGATACTGCGCCATTTCCTTTCCCCCAAAACCAATTATTATTATTATAAAATGATTGATCTGAGTCGAAAAAGAGGAAGAAGTCAGAAGAAGAGGAAGTGGAAAGAAGTGAAATAGTAATCAAATATTGTTTTTTTTCATCATCATCATTTTATTTTATAAAGCAAATACGTCAAAACTTGTCGGTTCCTCTCCTCCTCTCTTTCGGCGCGAGCGCCAGGGGTTTTGCACTGCATCAAGTTTATGAATACCTCCACAATTATATAACAGCTACCGGCAGATTCCCTTGCTAAATGTTTCCAAAAAATTTCTGCATTCAAAAAAGCATTAGGGTATTTTCATATCTTAACATTTTTAATTCTCCAATATTCTCTCCCGATATTTTGTTCCTTCTTTTTCTTTTAAAATAATCTGAAATTTCACCCAAGGTTCATTAAATAGCTTGACGCCAGCTTTTCCTATTTATGGGGTATCCCCACCGAACCCTGGCCAATCCCCGTCGTTGGTATGTGCCACGTGACCAAGGCGACGACGACGACGACGACGACGACGACGACAATAACAATAACAATAATAACAATAATAAGAACAACAACAACAATAATAACAATAATAAGAACAACAACAACAATAATAACAATAACAATAACAACAAAACTTGATTGGACCCATAGCCAGCTCGGCTGTGGTCTCTCAGGGGTTTTCAGGGGTCAACACAAAGTCTGCACACTAGTCGAATGTGGTTATGGGTCTACTTAGGGCGTTTGTGTTTGTCCAGAAACAGGTTAGATGCAATCATACCCACGTCACAACATCCGTGAGTAAAAAGAGGGAAGCGTGGGAGGTTTAAAGATTTCGCCGCGGAAGAAAAAGTTATCTTTTAACGTGTTGTAAACTAACTTAGTTTGCGCCCGCTTCCGCTGTCGCTGTAATTTGTATGTTCTCTGCAGCCGTCTTTTCTTATTCAGAGCTGATTTCTACCTTGAATGATTATGTAACCTTCCACTCTAGTCCACCTTGTTAGAATGTCACTAAGCTCTGGTGTGTATTCTCTAGCGTACTATTCCACTTTTCTATTGCTTCTTCATCGTGTGCCTCTGGACCACGGTGTACGATACTTAGTGAGGACACAATACCGGAACGGATTGGACGCGAGCGGACCGATGAAGTACTGCTCACGCGACTCCAGCGTCTTCTGTCGACCGAGTGGTGCAACTTCACCAGCGGGAATAAAAGAATGCTTGAACTAACTATCCGGATGCAATAGAGACCGAGTGCTATCGCGCGCCGCTTGTTTCTTGGCTTTTCACCAGCCAGCCATCGTTCTGCGCAACCATTCCGGACGTACGTGTGCACCCGCCGTGGTGGCTCAGTGGTTAGGGCGCTCGACTACTGATCCGGAGTTCCCGGGTTCGAACCCGACCGCGGCGGCTGCGTTTTTATGGAGGAAAAACGCATAGGCGCCCGTGTGCTGTGCGATGTCAGTGCACGTTAAAGATCCCCAGGTGGTCGAAATTATTCCGGAGCCCTCCACTACGGCACCTCTTTCTTCCGTTCTACTTTCACTCCCACCTTTATCCCTTCCCTTACGGCGCGGTTCAGGTGTCGAACGATGATATGAGACAGATACTGCGCCTTTACTTTCCCCAAAAACCAATTATTATTATTTAAATTAATATTCGACAATGGCTTCTTGTTAGCGTCTGCAGGTTAGCAGGTGATAATTTGGCTATGAATGGGGCAACCAGTTGCTACTGCTGCTTTGCGAGTTTTGTTCTCCGCTATTCGCGCGTTTTTGAGCGGCGGAAAAGAGTTTGTGTCAACACCAGGTGTGGGCCTACATGGCGCTGGCCGGCGAGTTTTGCATCACTGAACATTCAAAACACTATCTGCACGGAGCCTGTGCATGTCTCACATTTGTGTGCGCGTGCTCAGCTGGATAAGCATTTCGAGTGAAAATTGAAAAGCAATCTGCGTAACTTTCACGGCCGCCGTCATCTGTTGCTCGGCGATGGCGTCATCGCAAAGAAAGGCTTGTGGCAAAGTTGTCTCGCCGTCTAAACCGACTTCAAGGGCGTTCAGACACACTCGAATGGAATGAATTGGTGCTTGGGGAGAACGGACTCAATCGGGCGCTAAGGAGCTTGTCTCACATATCGTTGGACATCAGAACCGCGCCGTAAGGGACAGGGATGAGGGATGCTGCTAGTGCAAAGTCGAATCGGAAGAAGCTGAGCGTGGACCGTAGTGGGGGACGCCGAGAATAATTTCTGACGACAGGCCATGGGGATCATCGATTCAAGCTTGCTTGCAGTGACTGATGCGCATTCAGCACCACGGGCGCTTTATGCGTAGTTTGTAACCTCCATAATACCAATTATTGTTATTTAAATTAATATTCAACAATGGCTTCTTGTGAGCGTCTGCAGGTAAGCATGGTGCAGTAATCTGGCTCATGATATCGGGGCAACCAGCTGCTACTGAAGCTTTGCGAATTTTGTTCGCCGCTAAGGGACGCGATGAATTGAGCGGCGTGAAAGAGAGAACGTGTCAAGACCAGAGTGTGGTCCGTAGCTGGCGGGCTGACCGGCGAGTAATTGCGAGTCACCTGAATATTCAAGACACTATTTCTGCATTTTCGGAGGCCATGTCTCACATTTGTGTGCACGTGCTCAGCTGGATAAGCATTTCGAGTGAAAAATGAAAAGCAATCTGCGTAACTTTCACGGCCGCCGTCATCTGTTGCTCGACGATGGCGTCATCGCAAAGAAAGGCTTGTGCAAAGTTGTCTCTCCGTCTAAACCGACTTCAAAGGGCGTTCAGACACACTCGATTGGATTGAATTTGTGCTTCGTGAGAACGACTCAATCCGGGCGCTAAAGGAGCATGTTACAACAATCAGAAGTGGAAACAGTGAGAGCGATGCTGCTATGCAAATCGATTCTGCAGAAGCTTAACGTGGACCGTTGCGGGACGCAGAGAATAATTCCTGACGACAGGCCGTGGCTATCATTGATTCAAGCTTGCTTTCAGTGACTGCTGAGCATTCAGCTCCACATTTTAATGCTTAGTTTGTAACCTCTTAATAACAATAATTATATTAATTGGTTTTTGGGGAAGAAATGGCGCAGTATCTGTCTCATATATCGGCGGACACCTGAACCGCGCCGTAAGGGAAGGGATGAATTAGGGAGTGAAAGAAGAAAGGAAGAAAGAGGTGCCGTAGTGGAGGGCTCCGGAATAATTTCGAGTAACCTGTTTCATGCATATTTCTTTATTTTCGGTGGCCAGAAGTTTCTTTCTGAGCCCTTTCATCTGCTCCGCTGTTTACGGCGTCCTCGCAACGAACAGGTACCCTTTCTTGCGTTAATTGGCTGACGCGGCTTTTTGTTTACATGGCGTCGGAATGGACTGCTGCGGGCTCATAATTAGCAGCGTGGAAAGAAGTCAGGGATCATTAATTATAGGGCGCGTACTCTTCGTACGCTTCGTGAGGAACCAACGAGCTGGCGTAGTCGCGAAGCTACAGCAGTCAGCACCGCGTGGCCCTATGAAGCCTTTGTGTGCTGAAACTTTGTATTGGCTTTGAATGCCGGGATTTCGGTATAAGCTTATGCATACTCGTCGGCACGTCAGTCGGCGTGAGGGCGGGCGTGCGTGGTTTCGAGTTTAGAGAGGTATTATTATCGGGCGGCGGCGGCGTTTTTATGGAGGCAAAACGCTAAGGCGCCCGTGTGCTGTGCGATGTCACGGCGCGTTAAAAATCCCCAGGTGGTCGAAATTACTCAGGAGCCCTCCACTAACGGCACCTCTTTATTCCTTTCTTCTTTCACTCCCTCCTTTATCTCTTCTCTTACGGCGTGGTTCTGGGGTCCAGCGATATATGAGACAGATACTGCGCCATTTCCTTTCCCCAAAAACCAATTAAAAAATATAGTTTGTGCATATTACTTCTCCCCCTATCCTCTCTTCCTGTCCCCTCACCTCTTTCATTTCATTTCTTCATTCTGCCTGCTGTCCTTTATTTCCGCTGCCCCAGCTCAGGTGCTTCAGTATCGATGGCAGATGCCGGGGCTAGCAAAAATCTTTTCCTTCCTTTTTACTATTATTTTTTTAATAAAACCACTACCACCACCAAAAACCGCGCCATTTGTAAGGCGGTTAATGAAGGATTGAAAGATGCACGTATTCACCACGTAGCGGTTTGCAAAAAAACTTACACCCATTCAAAACCTCATAGGAGGAAAAGATGAGTATTGGAATGGGATTTCAAGTATTTGAGAATTCGCTGCGCCATCTGTGGAGCAAAATCGAAACCATCTACGGGCCTCCTGCGTTGACGCTGTGCGCCCGCGCTCAGTAATCGCTCTTTTGTAGTTCAGTGGTTCAGTGGCTTTGGCCTTCGTCTGCTGTACAGAAGGTGCGGGTTCGATTCCTGGTGTGGCGACTGCATTGTAATAAATGTTAACCGTAGAAAAAGAACTAACCGTCCGCTTGCATTCAGACTGCGCGTGAGTGCACTGCCTGAATGTACAGCGTAGAGTGTACACAAGCGGAGTTTCCACAGCGATTAATCTTTTTTCTCATTATCTTTCCTCAGCCGTTGTTGAGACGCCAACGCCTGATTGCGAGACCCCGCTTGTGGACAATGCTTGGCTGGAACAACGAGAGGGGCGCATTACTTCTTTGGAAAACAGGTCCGTGAAGGTGAGGTCGAGCTGAACTGCGCCGACGCTATTTTCCGAGCCACTGGCCAGCAGCAGTTCTCCCGAGGAAAGTGGTAAGAACAAAACCGATAAACGTAGTTTACCACAAGGAGTCTAAAAAGGCGGACGCCAGAAAGTTTGTTGCCACGGGCTCCTTCCGTGACGCAGAATTGTGGACGCGGGGAGTGCATTAAGCTCTCTTGGTTTGAGTAATCGCCTGCTACGCGTAAGCTCAGGGAATGCGTTCTTTGCGCGAAGTCCGCAATTGTATTATGGATACTCGCTTTACAAAAGATTCTCAGCATGTCTGCGTGTTTTCAAACAGCCGTCAAGCTCAGCAGACGGTTTGTCATGCTCAGCAATGAACGCAGAAGAAGTACAGCCGGCCGAATCTCGAGCAGGCACACGTGACGGCCGCGTTTTCAGTGCCGCGTTTCTGAAGCTTACGATGGAGCAGACTTGCGAAAATATCAAAAGCACAGGATCCGTGCTTCATACTGAGATTTCCACACGTTTGCTTCGTCGTAAATCACACGAGTACAGAAAAAGGAAGCCGTCGCGCACGCTAGCTAAAGATTTAGCCGGCTGTACAGATCGCTGCAATATTATAGGAACAGTCAGTTTACGCACCATAACGAATTTAGTTGTTACTTGTACACTGAAGTTAAAAACACCTCGTAGTGATTACCAGCATATGAAAATGAAACTAAATAAATAAAAAGAAAAAATCTTTTTTTTTTTACGCGGTAAACGCTGGTTGCTAGTATCCTCGGGGATGTCCCAGGGTATCGGGCTTCGGCCTCTCCTCTTCCACGTCTACATTAATGACATTGTTGCTGCCATTGACGTTACAGCTATGCACATTTGGTTATCTGCGGATCAGTATATTCTTATCGCGGCGGTAAATAATCACCATGACCAAGGATGCCCACATACAATCCTTTATCTAGTTGCAGATTGCTGCGTGGAGTGCTTAATGGTAGTCAACACAGATAAACCTTTTCTTCTACGGGCCGTCAAAAAGAAAAAAAAAGTTCCATTTCGTCTGTGCATTGAGTGATGAGAGCTTAATACAGGTTCCTAATTACAGTTACAGAGCTATAACATAAAAAATCTCAAATACTACTAGCGCCACCGCTTCTTAGAAACTTGGCTCTCTTCGCCACAAATTAAGTTTGACAGACAGCCTGTGAAGCTGTTAGCTTACAGCTCATTTATGAGACCAAAGCTTTCGTACGTGAGTGTAGCGTAGATAGGCTTGTGAGAAAGACACATATTCTCTAGAGATTATACAAAAAGCAAGCTGTCCGATTTCCAACAGTTATGAAGGGCCTGTTTCACCGTGCAAACACATGGCCGTGAGCAATATTTAGCCCTAGGGAAAAAGAAAGCACTCGCCAGGCTAACGATGCTTTCTTCACTTCACCACCAGCAGTTTAACTCTGACGGTTGCCGGCGCCCATGCTTAAGCTGACATATACCAGGCACATTCATGAGCGCAGCCTTATGGCATAATTCGTCCGCACTAATCTCTTTAACAACTCTTTCATGCGCACTATCGCTGAGTACAACAGCTTGCCAGCTTAGGTCATTGCCGAGGGTGGTCTTGACAATCTTGAAGAGCGCGTGTTCCCTCCAAATCTCTATTACTAGTGCCTTGTTCCTTGTTATTTTCACTGGCATGTACGCCAGTCGAAAACATATTAGTCCTTATCACCTTCCGATCCGTTTTTCGCGTTTTTGTTTGCTGTCGTGCTGGGATGCCCCGTGAAAATGTTTTCATTAGCACGTGGCTGCCTTCGCTGTGAGTTATCTTCCGGTTTTCTATCTGGGTTTATATTCTTAGGAAATGGCATAATTTGCGCCTGTATAAAATAGAAGCAAAGCCAAAAAACACACGGCACAGATTTTTACAAAATAAAAGTCAAGAACACCAAGGCAGCGCACGTGAAAAATGCGCACGAGGAACTGGTAAAGAAATTCAATTCTGGTGTATTTCACACAGTGAAAAACCAACGCAGAAAAAAATAGTGAAAACTTATGGGCTTATGGAAAACTTATGGAAGCTTATGAAAAACGTTTTTTTTTTTACCCGCCGCGGTGGTTCAGTGGTTAGCGCGCTCGGCTACTGATCCGGAGTTCCCGGGTTCGAACCCGACCGCGGCGGCTGCGTTTTTATGGAGGAAAAAACGCTAAGGCGCCCGTGTGCTGTGCGATGTCAGTGCACGTTAAAGATCCCCAGGTGGTAGAAATTATTCCGGAGCCCTCCACTACGGCCCCTCTTTCTTCTTCCACTCCCTCCTTTATCCCTTCCCTTACGGCGCGGTTCAGGTGTCCGACGATATATGAGACAGATACTGCGCCATTTCGTTTCCTCCAAAACCAATTATTATTATTATTATTATTATTATTATTATTATTATTATTATTATTATTATTATTATTATTATTATTATTATGGACTACCATGAAACCGTTGTACAAAGGTTGCCTTAGATTTAATTTTTTTGTTTCCTGTATTTCTTACGGTATAACCAAAGAAGTTGGGGCAACGCTGTTGTCCAGCACGGATTTGTGTTGGAATCGAATTTTACTTGCGTCTCAACTTGGAGTGTTTGCGAACTTGCTTTCGTAAAACAGTTGTAAAACGGGGCTTACCTGGCGAACAACTCGGCGCGAGTACGTTTTCTTCCCAAACCATCTTCGAATTCATTGAAAGAAAAGAGGAAGTTTCATCCCAGAATTGCAGTAGCCGCCGGGAGACGCAACAGTCGCGTTAAATTGGATGCAAAAATTTATTACAGTTCTGAAAAGAAAACTGCGTTTCAAAAATGTACCTTTGAAATAAAATGCCGACCGCCAACATATCAACAAAAGCAATCAATTTTTGCTGCAGTAGGTGCATCTGCGTCATTGGAACGATTTCTGAGAAATGCCTCATGTTTACTTGCTTTTATGAGGTGACGACTCATGGACTTATTTATTAATCACTTGCTTGTCTTCGTGCGGCGAATTACGTTCTTACGCCTCATCACTGGATCTAAAGCATTGCACCGCATTTTAGTCTGCAATATATATCGAACATACTTAGGCGACAGTGTTTTGTGTTAATCATTGCTTTGAATGTGGTGTACAAAGCTTGAGAAAGACAAACAAATTCTCCGGTGGTTGTAAGAAGTAAACAACGAGAAAAAGTGAGAAAGAAAAACAATGGAGAAACGTTCTCAGCTTTTTTTTTACGCCAAAGAGTTGTCGAAACTTTCCGGTGAGAGAAGTCGCACACAGCGCCTTAAGTACGGGAAATCCTGGTAAAGCGTTTGGATGTCTAGACGAAAAGAGAATCTCGAGTTGAAGCTCTGTTTAGTGACCGTTTGTGAAGGCATAAACACTGAAGAAAGCTCCAAAATCATTCTATGTCCTTTATGACCGTACTTCTCTGAATCTAAACGGCCCCACGAAACTCTTTTTGAGTGGATAAGTGGATTATTGAAGCTTAACGCTCGGCGTAGACTTCGCAAGGCATTACAGCTATGAGTAGTGAAACTACTTCTCATTTTTGTCTTGCGTGTCGTACAAGAGAATGATGATAAAAAAAAACACTCATCAGGGCTTTGGCTTACTGCTCTGAGGAGCGAGTTGAAAGATGTGGAAAGTGCTAGCCTAGAAATCTACCGCGTGAAGTGATTCCTTTGAAGTGCTTCGTCCTCGCCGACAAAAGTGCATATAGCTAGCTCACTGGCTATAGAACGCCATCGTTTCTCACAGACCTAAAAGAAGCACCGCTTACTTTCTCTAGCCCCTATCAGCCAAATATTTCTTAAGAGTTAAACAAACGAACAAGAAAGTAGTGTTCTGTTCCTCACTTCGTAAGCGATGACAAAAAGAGGGCGCTTCTGCCGTTGAGACTATAACTGCCTTTGATATCCACGTGGGAAGCAGAGTGTTCTAGCGCTGTTGATTCGCTATACAAAAACGTCTACGGCTGGCTCGTAGTATAGCGCTGCCATCTTATGAAAAGAAAAGGCAGTCTCATCAATTTGTGAAAATTCGAGAACGTCTGAAGATAGTTCTAGAGCGCCCCTTTCTGAAAATTTGCTTCGTCTCAGTGTCCTTTCACCGTCGTCGGGATTCCGAGCGGTTAATTTTAAAACGGATTTCAAGCGCAGTCTTTTTCTGAAATCGTTGCCTTCACGCAGTCGTTCTCTGCTCTGTGTATTTCTGTGTGAGCACAGTCCAAGTCTAACGTTGAAATAGAGTTCTTTACAGCGCGGATTACTTTTGATTTCTTTACGTTCGTACGCCTGTCTCTGTTCGTCATCGCTATAATTTAATTTTATCCCCTGCTTATGCAGTAACGTTCCCGCAATTTTCCGGGGCCATTTGTCGCTGAGGAGATCCATATCTATAAGAGCCAGTCACCTGAACAATACGACTGCCATTACCATTATTACCATTACCGTTACTTTGTACCGCAGTTGCGGCAAAGTGGTTGAGCATCCGCCTCGCATGCGGGAGGAGCGGGGTTCGATCCCCAGTGCCGCCGGGTACTGACCGGTGCTACAATGGGTACAAGATTTCTCCTGGCCTGATTCTCGGCTTATCTGTGATGAAATGCTTGGAAAAAGCGCCTTTTACCCCACCTTGAGTAGTCGAAAACACATTGCGCCATGGCGTTTTTGGCCAAGACGCCCTTGCACCATAAAAAATCCATAATCACCACGACTACCATTACGAAGCGCACCTAGCCCACTGTAGCATTCGTGCCAGAAAAGACACCTAGACGTTGCGTCAGTACAAAAATTGCTTATTTTTTTCTGAGTGTGACCTCCTCCCGTCAATTTTCCTCTTGCTTTCCTTTTAGCTTAGGCAGGCTAGTTGGGAACTAACTTACGCTCTAGGGTTTTGCGTCGCAATAATTTCACGTCCAAGTGTTGTGGACAGTTGTAGCGACCAGCGCCGACACCAGTCTGTCACGGCTACATTTTTCTGCGACCTTTGGGATGCACGTAGTTTTGGAGAGGGCAGGTTTTTGTTGCATATTTTTTGTTTTTCTGCACAAAAAGCTGGTTTCGTTATATCGAACTTCGTTCTTCATCAAGAACGGGCCAAACGCGACATTCTACAATTTTCACTACAAGCAGCTCGTTACCATTTGACATGTGCGTCAACAGAGCCAGGGGCGCCAATTGACGTCCACCTGAACAGTCGCTTTTCCGATGAACGCTCGTCACCAGACTCGTAGCAACGCGACCTCCAGCATATCGGCGAATTTCCGACGCAGCACGAAGTGAGACATCTCCCTGTATAAAGTGAAATAAAATAACAGTGAACTACTCTATATAGCGGCAACAAAACATACTATGGATAATTACTTGCACCGATGACTCGTGTTCTATGGACAACGCCTCGTTCAGGAATGTTTACATTTAGATACGCACGCACAACTGCCGTGAATAAAGATGACCAGCAAGCTCAACTATATGTTACCCTGTTCAGCTTATACATTGAAGTGTCACCTTCGTGTTGTCGTATCAGAGGTCCCGACTACCGGAAGGCGGCTTACACAGAGAAAAGCGGCGCCATGTAGTGCAAGCGCGCTCTTTGATACGTTTGATTTGCTCGGGAGTGAATTGGCCCGCTTTTCCAAAACACGTGCTTCCGTGAAAGCAGGCGCCTATTCAGCGACTAATCAGTAAAGCATGTAAGAAAGGAGCCCTTAAAGCATTCAGACCGTGAAGTGTTTAGAAGTGTCGTTATGCCGGATCGCGTGCCGATGTCTCGTAATCTGTGCAAGAGGTTTTGTCGGCATGTCCCATTCTGTTACATCTCAATACAAACTTTTCGAAGAGAGGCCATGAGGGATATAATGAATACGGATTCAAAAGCACTAACACAACTATTTTGGAAGTGATCAGAAAAGAACCAGATAGGTGGCGTCGGACAAAAGATATTTCTTGTCCAGTGCGAGCGGTGTCATATACCCCTATTCGTAAGAGTACGATGAGGGTCTAGCCGGTGACATTTTACCCTAGCTGCATGCAATGTTGCAGCCTGCCTTCCTTTTATTACCCCCCTCTCCCACTGCTATTCTAGCTCTGCATGGTTAATTAAAATGTGGTGTTCACACCCAGTCTCAACCTTGCTATGCCTTTGTTCTTTCATCAGCCCGTTCTCCTGCTCATCTTCGACTTGCTACGATTCGCCAGTCTAACAAAAGAGAAATTGCCGTTATTTTCTTTGTTTTTCTGTTCGGCACCGGGCTGCAATCCTTTCGCTTCCTGGTCCTGGATTCCGTTGCCGAAGAGAGCTGCTCACGGATCATTATTCTCCGACTGCCTGCTCCATCTGCCTACTCTTACAAATCGATCCGCTCTTAGGGATCGAGGAGCAACCTAGGCCATTTTTGCTGTTACAAGTAGCATGTCTCTCGTTGCTTCTTTTAATTTGTTCGAATACTTTCTCTTGCACCCTTGTGTAAAGAAAAACACGGCTTCTTGAACTTACCCTCTCCGCTCTTCGTCAGTCGGATAATCGGTTAGTCTATAGCGCAACCAGATCGACAGTATGTGTTAATTATTAGTTATATTTTATTAAAGCTGAACAAGTTTTCTTCGTTTCCATTCTTAATAATAATAGTAATTGGTTTTTGTGGAAAGGAAATGACGCAGTATCTGTCTCATATATCGTTGGACACCTGAACTGCGCCGTAAGGGAAGGGATAAAGGAGGGAGTGAAAGAAGAAAGAGGTGCCGTAGTGGAGGGCTCCGGAGTAATTTCGACCACCTGGGGATCTTTAACGTGCACTGACATCGCACAGCACACGGGCGCCTTAGCGTTTTGCCTCCATAAAAGCGCAGCCGCCGCGGTGGGGTTCGAGCCCGGGAACTCCGGATCAGTAGCCGAGCGCCCTAACCACTGAGCCACCGCGGCGGGTACGTTTCCATTCTTATACTCGCATGCCTTGAGAGATAGACTACGGCCGTCCACAGAACACAGTAAGCACAAGTAAACATGATATATTTCCTTCAAACCAGTGAGCGCTGTTTTGTAAGAAAGCACCACTCTAATAAATCCCAGACCTTCAGGCCCCCGAAATTGCTGCTAGGTCGAATCGGCACTTTTACGGGGACAGCTGTAACAGTGGCACTTGGCCAGAATGCCGGTGCTGTTCGTGTGTATCCTGAGTGAAGCCTCCTCCCTCCAGAAGCACCAATCAACAGTCACCTCACCACCGAACCCTCATGAGGCCTCCCCTTAATTTGGTAAGATGGAAACACCTTAACCTGCCGAGAAACGAAATATTTAGGCTGCTTGCCAAATGATGTGGCAACAAAAAGATTCACCTCATTTCAGATCTGTCAGCACCGCCAGACATTTACCGAATTTATTCCGCTAACAATGCACTTCAGTGCCATTAGATAAAGCGTACCGTTCTTACGCTTAAGAGTCTAATGCGATGAATATGCAGCCGCTAATACAGTAGGCAAACATTACTACCCGGGCCCGCTCTGGGGTGGACTTCTCTGACGTAACGAGAAGCGTCGCTTAGGCCGCTAGTGTCGCCATATTTAGGAACACAGCGAGATGCGTGACGACACTTTCCCCTCCGCTTGCGTAATTAATGAACCGTGTTTGCCGCTTCGGGTGCGAGTTCCGCTGGTGAGGTGCGAAAGGGCTGCTTTGTTCAGAACCTCTCCGCACTTCTGTGAAAACACACGCCGCTGACGGCAGCCGTGGTCCGCTCCGCTCGTGCTCGCCAGAGCACATTCCGCCAGCGGACAAAGGAGCTGGCGACATTGTCCGTTCTGTGCTTACGAGCCTGGCGTCTCGTGAAGCTTCTGGTGCGCGTAGATGTCTCTACGTGAAAAGGCTCGACATGAGAGTGGTCATCGCGTGTGAATGGCCTGTATTCTGTGCGGTTGCTGACCTGTGAGGCCGTACTTTGGAGGCCAATGGAGAGGCTTGGAAATAGCTTGAGGGCAGGCAGGTTGACAATGAGGGAATTAGCTTGTGATGGTACGTGGGCAGGAAACTGGCTGTGTGGAGAGACAGAAAGTGAGCAGAGGTGATTACAAAAGCAAATTGCGTCAATTGTATCGTAGCGAAAATCAAGACGAGGATTTTAAGTTGGGTGAGAACCTGTTACGTGCAGGAGATATAACCGATATGGTTCGTTAGGGTCACGGAGTGAATTCCAAGCGAGCAAATACGCAGCCGGAGACGCTGCAGAACAAAGCAGACAGAGGTAAAAAGAAAGTGTGTGTGTGGGGGGGGGGGGGGTAGATTCACTGCGATAGGATGGCCGCGGCTGACGCGAAGCCTGGAGGCCAGGGCGCGAGGCCTTCCTCCTGCTGCATGCGTAATCTTGTTTCTTGCTGTGATGATGATAATTATCTATTGCGGACAAAAATCTCAAGTACAGTTGTAGGCCGCCGGAGGGAACAGCGGAGCAGCACGCCTTTTTCAAGGTCCTGAAGGAAGAAAAGTATAGCAAAAAACAGGCACGCACGCACGCGCAGTACGGCACGCACACGTACGCGCATGTCACACGCACATACGCACGCACGCATGCACATTTGGAGGCGTGTATTATATCTGCACTTGACATGCACCCATACTATTTGGTCATTACAGTGTAAATGCTATTATGCTTCACCATTGCGATATACTCTGGCAAATGGTTCACTTTCCAAGTTTTATAATTGCCGCTGCGTTTTTATGGAGGAAAAACGCTAAGGCGCCCGTGTGCTGTGCGATGTCAGTGCAGGTTAAAGATCCCCAGGTGGTCGAAATTATTCCGGAGCCCTCCACTACGGCACCTCTTTCTTCCTTTCTTCCTTCACTCCCTCCTTTATCCCTTCCCTTACGGCGCGGTTCAGGTGTCCAACAATATATGTGAGACAGATACTGCGCCATTTCCTTTCCCCAAAAACCAATTTAAAAAAAAGGATTCTCGCGCCCATCGAGAGAATGGAGACATTCTTCTCCTGGCAGATTTGCTATGTGCTATGACAGAAAAGCCGGGGCGTGTCTTGTAACTGTCGCATTTACTTGAAATACTAGCAAAGCGCAAGAACGGGTCAGTGGATTTGTCGTTCGGCTGCTGACACCGGGACTTCAGGGTCGAATCCGGGTCATGGAGGCCGCATTTCGATGCGAGCGAAATACCAAAGCGCCCGTATGCTGTGCGAGCTCAAATCAGTTTAAAGAACCCCAGGAGGTCAAAACTAATCCGGAGCCCTCCACTACGGTGCCCCACATAGACCATGTGTCTCTTCGGGCTTTAAAAATCCATATTTTTTATTATTTTTTACAGGTACTGCCAGCCTTATTATCAGGCCTTAGGCAGGAGTGGACAACACAAATCAACAAATTCAAAAACATCAAAATCAGCAAACAAGATACAGGACGCTGAATAATAAATCAGAACAAAAACAAAAACACAAGATACTGTTTACAACATGGATGTCATTTTTGTGGGGGGAGGACACATGTCACTCAGGATTTATGCCCAAGTGCACAGAGGAATGACGAAACCGTTGGGCAGTCAACCGTGTCGGCGGATAACGCATTCCAATCGCATATAGTGCGCGGAAAAAAAATGAATTTTTCAATGCGTTCGTCCTGCACGAAAAATCTAGGACTAATTCACAATTAGTTTATTTTAGCGTTTGCATCTCGCCCCTGTCCACTTTAGGCTATGTACTTTTCGCATGAACTACGGTATTTCCTTGTGTTCTTGTGGGAATTCCTTCCGACTCGCAAGGCGTAGCACTGCAAGGAGACTGTGGAGCAAGTAATTTTCACTCACTGAGTTTATTACACTTGCAGTTCATAGTTACCTCACTGCAGTTTACACTCATTGCCAGCCACTGTCAGCAGACGTCAGCGTGTGTGTGTCACAATTCATCCGGTGAAAGTTGTGACAACACGCGAACATGTTGCGTATGTCGTTGTTAAGGGAACCACGTGTATGAGGTATGGGTATTTCTGCAAGCAAACACCGGCGGCAATTTCGCAAAGGCTCAGATAAACTCGTTCTTCACACACTGGCTACGCGCACACGTGCAGTCGCGCAGGCAGTTTCATTTTTACCCGGACTTCGCCGCATTGCGCGGCAACGTCTTCCTCTCGAGGGTCATTCCCGGCGTCCCCATGACAAAGCGGAGCCATATTTCGACCAGAGTAGCGCGCACGGCAAACTGGAATCGGCAGTCGTAACTTTGCGGCTGCCTGCCTTCGTACACTTTCGCTACCTTCTGGAACCGCCGGTCGTTGTATTCTTTACGCTATAGTCGGCTTTTTTTTTTAATTCTTTACACTCCTTCTAACGCTTCTCTTGGGATTCAGCGAATGAAGTCACAGCATTTTACGCGCGCCATAACTTGTGTTCCTGCTCGAGTGACCCCCAAGGAACCGCGACGTCTAGGTGTTATGATCCGTGCGAACAAGTGGCAAAAGTTCACGGCAACCTACGCACAGGAGTAGCGGTGTAGAAACGCGATACGTCCTTTGTAAGGGTTTATTTGCCCGACGTAGCGTTGGTACCGAGAAACTGTTTCGAGGGGCAGTGGTCCGTGGCTACTTTTACAGAAATGCCTCGCGACTGCACTTCTATTTCTCGGCTTTTACAGATGCATACACGGTACATGCTGTGATGTGCATTTATGTAGTACGCATAGCAACAGAGAGAGAGAGAGAGAGAGGCGGACAAGTGAGAGGTTTCTAAAAACAGGGATGATTACCAGAGAAAGCTTTTCACTGGCTGCCCTGCGCTGGGCTGCGGAGGAAAGAACAAATAAAAATGCAGTCTGAAAAGAGTTATGCAAACAAGTGCATAAGAGCTGCTTCTCCATTTTTGTGGAAAACTCATCAAACGGTCAGCTTCCAGCGCATGTTTCTAAGCGGTTCAGAAAATTACTTTTCTTCCGAGTTTTAAATGAAATGACCCTGATGACCTGAGGGTGCAGTTTGCGGGAAGAAATATAAACTTCAGGGAAACAAGCATGAAAGTAGACTTTGAGCGAGGACTCTGATCATGGAATCTTGACTGCTATCTTGAAAATACACTCCACCGAACGTACACGAAGCTGAGGTACTCTTGAGTTACTAGAGCTGATTTCAGCGAGTACAATGTTTCAGGCTGCACGCACGGAACGGCTGTCTCTACTTCTCGAACCTGCAGTGGTTCGTTGCAGGAACGCCGCTGGTTTAGAGCAAGCTTTCACATGCCGTCTGCACCACCTAGACCCTTTACTCCGACTCAGTCCTCCGTCCGGCCTCTCCCGCTGCGATGCTACGCTGTTGTGTCGCCTGTGGCTGGGAGTGGCGTTCACAAATGCCTACTCCCAATTAATCGCAATGGCAGACTCTCCTGCGTGTGAGATCTGTGGGTGCGCCGAGACTATAGAACACCTTCTTTGTAACTGCCCTCGGTTTCAGCGTGAGCGTGCACTCCTGGCTGCAACACTCCGCCGTTTAGATCCTCGGCCCCTTACTGAAGCCAAGATTCTGGGTCCTTGGAGTAAGCCTTCATCACAGAGGACAGCTTTGAAGGCACTTTTAAAGTTCTTGACGGACTCAGGACTGAGTGCAAGATTGTGAACTATCAGTGTGTGCCCTGTGTACCCTGCAAGTAACGGCCAACGGACACATGCAAAAATGATCATCTCTCTTTGTTCTCTCCCATTTCTATCTCTCCTTCCGTTCCCCTTCCCACGTGTAGGGTAGCATACTGGGCGCTGCCTAGTTAACATCCCTGCCTTTTTGTCTTTCTCTCTCTCTCTCTTTCAGTTATGGCGAAAAGGGCTTCTCTGTATTCCTTGCTTTACTTACGTGCAGCTACTGGGCTACTGTGTCTGAAACATTCTTTTCAGTTGGCGTCCTTGGTGTCAACTTTGGTTTGGAATCAGATGGGAAGAATTATTGCTTATTGCAAGTGCATTGGCTCGCAAAGCTAGGCGTTTAGATTTGCTAACTTGTCACCGAACGCTTGACACCGAGTTCAAATGTCCCGCTGTGAACTCTCTTCACTTTCTTTTCTGGTCATTGAGAGCAATCATCATGGCGACACCGAGTTTACCTTTTAGTTAATCAGCATAAGAAGAGTGTCGTCTGTATATATGTCCACGTGAAGTTAACAGTATGGCAAACGGTTGCCAGAAGAGCGTGCGCCGATATCGGGTCGGCTGGAAGGTTTTATTTTTTTTTGAAAAAAAATTAAAAGTAGAATGACGCCACACACAGTTTGAGCAAAAGCTGGCTCTTTTCAAAGTTTTTCGAAACGCCATTCGTATACCGATGCTTTGTACAGGACGGTGGTGTAAAAACACGCAGCTCACACGCAAGTCAACACCGAGGTGTGCATAACACCTCTGCAGCCTACGAAATAAATGCATGAACTAAAAGCCGCTGATCTCAATGCTCTCTTTGTTCGTCCTCAGCACCATTGAAGGATAAGAAAAATTTATTATTCTGGATAGCAAGAACGGGAGTTGAGTTGGCAAGGGAAATGCCCAGCGGGGCATTCATTCCTATGTGACATTACTTTACTGTAAATATTCAAATGTACTCAAAAATCGGTAGGAGCAACGAAGTTACAAAATCGTATCCATGCCAGTTGATATAATGCAGACAAGCAGTCCACTCAAGGAATGCGACGAACTAGAGAAGCTCCAAGACCGGAGCACAAGACTGAGTTGGTTTGTGAAAGTTCTTTGCTTTCTTCTTCATCATGTTTCTTTCGGGTGACACTTCGATTTAAGTTACATTCTGCATCGGTCTGTCTGGCCGGAGCGCGTGTGCTGGTTCTTGTTTTATGCATGGTAGTCAACTTCATACCATGCGATTTCAACTCTTATTAATCATTCGCTCTCGTTAAGTGATCTCTGCAAGTACTGCGCTCGGAAAAGAAATTAAACGGGCAGACTATCTTTTCGTACATTGGTAATTATCCACAGACCTAACGGTTTTAAGAACAATGGGGCTTTCTCAAAGCACACTGTTTCTATTAAGGAAACAGGTCGCAAAAGAAAAGTGCACAATCAAAGGTAATAGTGGAACGCTCGTTACAAATAGGACGGACACAATGTGGCAGGCTTTTTGCTAATGTGGCAAAAGTGGCCTGTAATTCGTACACTGTGTGTGTGTGTGTGTGTGTGTGTGTGGTGTGTGTGTGTGTGTGTGTGTGTGTGTGTGTGTGTGTGTGTGTGTGTGTGTGTGTGTGTGTGTGTGTGTGTGTGTGTGTGTGTGTGTGTGTGTGTGTGTGTGTGTGTGTGTGTGTGTGTGTGTGTGTGTGTGTGTGTGTGTGTGGTGGTGCGTGCTCGTGTGTGTGTGTGTGTGTGCTCGTGCTCGTGTGTGTGTGTGCTCGTGCTGTGTGTGTGTGCTCGTGCTGTGTGTGTGCTCGTGCTTGTGTGTGTGTGTGTGCTCGTGCTTGTGTGTGTGTGTGTGCTCGTGCTTGTGGTGTGTGTGTGTGCTCGTGCTTGTGTATGTGCGTGCGCGAACGTGTGAGGGAGGATGGTGTGCTCAGTGGTTGTTTAAAGTCAGCTTTATACTCCGCTTTTGAGGTGATGCACAGTAACCTTCTCAGGTATTATGTGCTGGAACCTTCGCGGCACAAATCAAGTGTTTTTATGGTTACACCATTCGTTTTTGAAGAGTCGACGGAGTGCTGGAACAAAGCGTACTCCGATAACCTCACAGACTCTGACCGTTAAACTCGGCGCATTTTCAAATCCTGACGCCCGCCCCTCGTATAAACCGAGATATGCAAAGCACTTTATGCTGGTGTGGCGCGAAACGCGTTGGGCAGACTACTTTCTCGCTAACGCAAGCCCGAAGGAAAAACATTTAAAAAATAATTAAACGTGCACGAAGCAAGGAAACGAGGTGCAATCTGAGCGAACGGCAACGTCGTCCCAAGATGCCTGCGGCGATACGGACCGCTGTGAAGGCTTTGGGAGAAACGCTTTAGGTGCTGGGGATATGTGGCTTTGCTGACGATTTTGCATGCCGTGGCTAGGCTACGGGAGTTTTTAGTATTATGCGCTCACTTTTTCAAATGAATGAGTTGTGCTCCGTTGATGATTTATTGGGAAAAAAAATAGGCACAGATATTTTTCACCGAAAGTTCGTCATTTGGCACCTGGTTCACTGCGCAAGGTTCAAATCCTGTCGCTGAATATATGCATCAAAGAAACATCTAAGGAAGCCGTTTTACCAGTTCCAGTTTGCAGCTGGTGTGCGATAATTTACGATTCTTGTACGGTGAGTCACCGCGTAGGGCCGTTTTCGCCGAAATATTTGCTGTGGCACGTCGGCCAAGTGTAAGTAAATTATTCACGCCTTCCTTCCTTATTCTTGACCTGCGAAGTTATGGTACTCGTACAGCACTGCCCAAAGTGTTTTTATTCAACTTTACCTCGATATCAACAGAACCTTGCGTCAGTTGAAATATGTCTTGTAGGCTCTCGCCTTGTATTTCGCCTTTTGAAATTCTATTCTCGCAATCTTTCCACTACTTTTTTTACTATTATTATTATTATCGCTGTCATTTGGTTAGAAGACATTACAGTAAAGAAACAGAAACGCAGCGAAGGTGCGAAAAGGAATTTTTTTAAAGGTATACCGTTCTGTCCTCGGCTCCTAATCTTCAAGTAGTCCTTCTCGGGCTTTTCTCCGGCACGCACCAATACTATACGGGGCGACCAAATCGATGCCACGCGCTCTCCGCTTTTCGAGGCGCTGCTTTCTATCCAGCCTTGTCGTGCCTCCTTTCAATTCCCAGTGCTCGGCTCCATAGTCGAGGAGACTTGCTCACCTATCATTATTCTGCGTCTGGCTTCCTGCTCTGCCTACGTAAAAAGAGAAGCTCACTTCGGGAGCATGACGTCAGCTGCTTTTCGTTCGCCTTCCGTCCTGAGACGTACTTCATTATTTCCTTTAAGTCCTTTGGATTCTTCTCCCCGGCCCAATTACGCTACATTGACTCAGTAGTGCAGTTCAAAGGGCTGGCTTACTACGTTCCTTGCCGAAGCCGCTCTCCGGCCCCCCACTCCATTGTGGCGCAAAGCGTAGTAAAACAGAAGCACCGCTTTTTTTTTTCCCTTGTTACCTTCGGCCCTTGGTATTATCGTTCTCAGGGACTTTTCAAGCGTTAAACGAGGCCTATTCATTCTTATGGGACACACTTGAGCAGTAATAATAATAATAATTGTTTTTTGGGGGGAAAGGAAATGGCGCAGCATCTGTCTCATATATCGTTGGACACCTGAACCGCGCCGTAAGGGAAGGGATAAGGGAGGGAGTGAAAGAGGAAAGGAAGAAATAGGTGCCGTAGTGGAGGGCTCCGGAATAATTTCGACCACCTGGGGATCTTTAACGTGCACTGACATCCTGCAGTACACGGGCGCCTTAGCGTTTTTCCTCCATAAAAACGCAGCCGCCGCGGTCGGGTTCGAACCTGGGAACTCCGGATCAGTAGCCGAGCGCGCTAACCACTGAGCCACCGCGGCGGGTCGAACACTTGAGCAGTAGATGATGTCAAAACGACGCGAAAAGAACAAGGACGTCGAGAGAGGCACAAGAACACAACAGCCTCTCTCGTCCTTGTCCTTTTCGCGCCGTCCTGACATCATCTACAGCTATGAACCAACTAGCCCAAACCAAAGTACCTGTACCTGTTGAACACTTGAGCAGCGCGAGCAGCTATACACGTGGTTGTAGCCGAAGAGAGCGTAGAAGTTAACAGGCATTAGGTTCTAGCGAGGAAAGGTTTTGACAAAAAGACAAAGCGAATTTGGAGAACTAAGGTTCGAAAGTGCTGAGAACGGCCATGGTCAGGGGTGCACGAATATTCGAAATTTTTAATGACGAATGGAATATCCCTGTATTCGGCTGGCTGAACGAACCAAATAGTGTTTGTTCAAAATTATGCGGATTAAAGCGAATCTGTTCTTAAGTGTTGGAATGTTTTCGAATAATTGGTACGATTTTCGAAAATAGCACACGCCGCAGCTCTTTTGAACGACTGTTTCAAAAACAGGACACGTTCGGACGCCGCCCAGTATGCGGCCGCTTTAGGTCTTTGTTCTATTCATATGCAGGCTTTCGTAATGCTCGTACATATGACCTTCAAGACTGGCCTACGCGACAGAGTTTAGTCGATTTTACCGACTCTCAAACAAACCACAGCAGCGCAGCAGAGGAACTCCTTCTGTATAGGGAGTCCTTCTGTATAAAGAAAGAACCGGCTGATCTAACGCATTAAAACTGAGATGGCGTTGAATTTGAGAAAGTTTGCGCGGAGTATGGCGATCTTGCTTTAGTGTTATGCATTTTTCCTTTTTTTTATGACTTGTCGGCACTAGCACAAGCCAGCCCCACACAGCCGTGCCTCAGGACTGCAGGCGACACAGATTAGTGCAACGCTGCTAAGTCACCGACTGTGCGTGAAGTTCAGCTCGCAAACGATGTTTCCCGATAAGTCAGGTAATTGGTTTTCGACCGCTGCTCTGTGCGTACGCCACAACAGCCACGGGGAATGGCGTCCACGCGTGTAAAAACGGCGTCCTCAGAATGTTTGTACCGTGCACTGGATCACAGCTCGCGCGAATCACAGCGGCAGACTCACAACACTTTGATGCCACTAGGGACGACGCCGTGTGTTATCTTTCCGAAGGAAAATAAAAAAAAGGTACTGCCGTATCGAAGCGTCATGGTTGAGCCATTCCTACTCGTGTCGACGGTAACTAAAGTACGTTTACCGGGAATATCTAAGCGCCGGATACACAGAGGCGCCGCCAGTGCTTAACGCGGAGTTTCGGAATACGTTGTTAGACCAATTGGAGCCGATTGGCTGGGGCGCACAAGATGTTGAGTGCAACTGATGGAGTGCATTTAACAGAAAGCAGTGTCAGGGCGTGCCTTCTTCTCGGGCCTCCTCTGATGGCCAAGCTAGAAGAATATTTGCGAGGAATACGACCATAGGCTGTGAGGCAGGAAAAAAATTGCACTTCACAAGTATGGAAAGTTAACATTTCCATTGATTTTAACGCATTCATCTATTGAGGTGCCGAAGGCATTACGTCGAAACTCCTCTTATCGTTTTGTGAGCCCAGTTTCACTTATACGCTTTGTTATCCCCAGAAACTTTTTCAGAGATTTATGTAATTTTTTCGTCCCTAATTTCTTTCTGTGGAAGAAGGTTGCATCTTCTCAGTCCTCACTACAAGTGAGAGGTACTGCGAAACGTATTTTTAGCGAAGTTTTGAAAGATCCCTGGTTTATATTTTTGATTATGGTTATCACGAAGTTTTCAATAGCAATGAATGATTACTAGACCAGAGAAGCATAGTGCCCCACCAGTATCGATAATCGATAATCATGCGCCTCTTACAGGTTCGCGATTGATTATGTTCCCTGTTGTAAGCGGTTGTAAATTCGGAAAACTGCAGTGAATATTTTTTTCTTTTGGTATAATGTGACCTCATACGTTGACATAGATGAATATGTCACTTAATAACTAGGACTTTTTTCTTTGCGCTGATATTATATCCGACATTCACTATCGCGATCTTACGACTGAAGTCTTTGCCCTTTTTCTTCTGTCTTCATCAGCAAACTTGCACTTTTTCATATCTGAATCATTGCACCTTCATTTTACCCTTGTGACAAAATAAACGGAAGCAAACAGAGATGGGACCAGCGTGGCAGAAAGGTTGGTTCAGCGAGGCAGGGTCTGGTGGTTCGTTCAAGCCTCCGGGCTACTCGGGCAAAATTAATCAGAAGGTAGGCAGGCAGCCAAGCGGGCCAGATTAGTCGTTTTACGGAATCGTGAGCAAACTAATTTTCTCTGCACCAACTAGGCACTTCTGCGAGACTGACTGCACTCTCCGGCAGTTTGCCTCGATGAGCTCGGTACCACGAACTTTCGCAAGCAGATCATACCGTCCTAACTCCGCACCCTCGTTGTTTCCGCAGGCAGTGTGTAGACCCGCGCTAGTGGGCTCTCGTTACCCCTGTGCGGGAGGCGCAAAACTGGAACTTACAGACAGTTGACCCGCATAATATTAAGTGAAATCAGGGCGATTACGTGATCATGTGCCGCGAAAGCAACCTTTAACTTTTTCTCCGAGCATTCGTACTTAACACAACCTTCACAATTATGTCGAAATGATGGCAGTTTTAAAATTTAACGGGTCACTATCTCAAGAAATTACTGCCTGCCATGCATGAGCCTGAAAGCTAGTAAATTACAGGCTAAACACTTTTTTTCGACACCTTAATCGTTGCAGTAGTATTGCAGATCATACAAGGCTGCACAAACTGCGGAAGATTTACTAGCGAAGGAGCAATTTCAGCCCACGAAATTGTAGAGTTGCGACTGGATATTTCTTATAAGCGCCATCACTACACTATTACTAACCTTTCATCCCGTTGAAACGTGTTTTGGTCGTGTAAGTGTACCAGGATAATATAGGAAGTGTGTGGTGTCTCTACTAGAGACACGTCACGCATTGCGAACAAGTTCAGGCAACAATCCAGCGTTCTATTTGTCATGGCGCGAAAGTAGTTCGTAGCCAACGCGAGGTAACGGGCACTGTTTTTTTTTCTTAAAAGACTAGTTTATCGCATGGATGGCACCTTCTAATAAGGAACTAAAATCTTCCCAGTATAGTAGGTATGCGTCACAACGAAAGGACTAATCGGTCAGTGACGTTTATCGGGCCTAGTGCTCAACAAATAGAGCTAGGAGAATCAATTTGTAACATCGAGCAGGGAAAGTTACAATATAAAGAAATATACAGTGCCTTGGGCAGGCACACCAAGGCTCTGAGATGGTGACAAGGATGACGCAAACTAGAGGAAATCTCGGTAATCTAGAGACTCGAAGAAAGAATCCAATACAATTCCCCAGTTAACTCGCACATTCATTTCGCAGAAAGCTGTTTTGTACTGCATTGTGTTTCATTCTGTTGTACTGTATTGTTTTGTGTTATGCGTTGTGTGGTGCTGTGTTGCATTCTGTTGTGCTGTATGGTGTTCCATTGCATTTTGCGTGTCGCAGTCAGCAAGGACCTGATTGCGAATAGAAAAATAACACAAGTTAGACTTAATAACAATGTAAAAAAAAGTGAATAGGCCGCTCGAAACGCAAAGTAACGGTAATTAACGGCAAATATCGCAAAGGTCACTGTTTTTTGTCCACATGAGGATAAACGTACTCTGATAATTGAGCTGAAGAGCGGAGGTTGCTGTAGAACATGTATAGAGAGCGAGTTAAAGTGTGAAGTATATATGGTGGTTTTATTCGAAATAATAAAAAGGGAGGAAAAGATTTTTGCTAGCCCCGGCATTGGCTATCGCTACTGGAAACACCTGAGCTGGGGCAGTGGAAATAAAGGGATATCAGGCAGACCGGATAAATGAAATAAGTGAGGGGACAGCCAGAAAGGATAGGGGGGAGGGAGGACAGGAACTATATTTCATATTCCATTGTCTTTATTTTCTCTTGGACAGAGAAGGAGACCGGACTAAAAGCTCGTAAGCTTGACAGAGGTCCTGCCCCCTTTATAAACTTGGCAGTACAATACACAGGCAGAGATTTTCAATTTTCCAAATAAACACTGAAACAAAATAACAAAACGCTTTGTAAAAAAGCAGCGCTATGCATTGCAGCACAAACATAGGTACTAGAAAAACAAATAACTGGTCACGGGGAAACGAACAAAAATATGCAAGTATTCCATTTACAAATTCACGTATGAACAGGTCGGGCACCTGGAATGTCTGTAAACGAAAAGGAAAAGTTGGAGTGTAAGAATTCATGTAACGGCAGTGAAAGTTAGGAAAAGTGTGTGAGAAGCTATCTATAGGAATCGAAAGTTAGGAAAAGCTGAAAGCCGGATCAGTAGTCGAGCGCCCTAACCACTGAGGGCGCTCGGATCAGTAGCCGAGCGCCCTCAGTGGTTAGGGCGCTCGACTACTGATCCGGAGTTCCCGGGTTCGAACCGGACCGCGGCTGCTGCGTTTTTATGGAGGAAAAACGCTAAGGCGCCCGTGTGCTGTGCGATGTCAGTGCACGTTAAAGATCCCAGGTGGTCGAAATTATTCCGGAGCCCTTCACTACGGCACCTATCTCTTCCTTTCTTCTTTCACTCCCTCCTTTATCCCTTCCCTTACGGCGCGGTTCAGGTGTCCAACGATATATGAGACAGATACTGCGCCATTTCCTTTCCCCACAAAAACCAATTATTATTATTATTTTCATTCTCTTATATGTATGGTAGCGCCGATCGGGCATTCCTTATTAACCTCTATCCTTTTCCCTTATTCTCCATCTATTCCTAACTCTCTAAAGTCTGACAACCTCAGAAAAATAGAGGCGCGATAAAGAGAACGAGGTCATTGAACCTGCTGACAAAGTGAGTTATTATTGTTAGTGTGCCTCCATAGTCGCGGCCCGCGGCGGCCATGATTGTACATGTGTTGGTGTTGTTATTTAGCGAGGAGATAATAACGGCTCACAGCTACCACGGCAGATCGACGAAATGATCCGAGAAAGGCAGAGTGCGGGATTTTCGTTTCTTTTTGCTTGACTTTCACGTAAGTCGGGCCATATTCTAGGACACACAATTACCCGCTATCTCTGCCGTCAGTAAGACTGTCGCTGAAGACATCGTTAAAGTTAGGCTAACGAACTTTCCGCTGTTGTCTTTCGACGGTGTCTTATCTTTATTTCTTTCCTCTTCTTTTTTTTATTGTGCCAAATAGCAACGCAAAAATGCTCTCGTTCAACAAGCATATCTTTTAGTCAGGCGACTGCAGCCAGGCATCGTTGCTTCTTGTTCCTTAGTCGGCGCGCAAGGATTATTTCCTTCCGCTCCCTTCATTGGGCATTGGACCAAACGGCCTTTCGTACCCTAATAGGGGCCGCAGGCTGCGTTATCTGCGTCGTTCTATACCGTGTCTGCCGGGCCCTGAGCACCTTCTATTACTGCGCGTCTGCAGCGTGAACGGAGGTGTTGCCTCTCTAGTTGCGCGCAATGTTCTTGGCCATCCAGTGCGTCAGGTTCTAATAAGAAAAAAGCGAATAACTGTGCGTCTCCTAGTAAGTTGACACTTCCACTCCCATAGCTTCTAGGTTCAAAGAAACTGAACTGTGCGACTCGCACTACTTCGGTTTTGCACAAAAAGACGATGTCAGTCGACACCTCGTTGGTAGTTGTAGTGGTTTTATTAACTAATAATAAAAAAAGGAAGGAAAAAATTTTTCCTAGCCCCGGCATCTGCCATCGATACTATAGCACCTGAGCTGGGGCAGCGGAAGTAAAGGATAGGAGGCTGAACGGAGAAATGAAATGAAAGAGGTGAGGGACAGGGAGAGAGGATAGGAGGAGAGGTAATATACACAAATTATTTATACAAAACGATAAGTGCACAGGTTGTGCGCGTGGTTAGGTGAAGATGCAGCAATAAAAACACACGCGAACATCACTATGTTGACTACAAGTGGAGTGGGGCATCCAGTTGTTAATCGTTCAAGGTAGCACTCGCGGAGCGTTCGGTCACTGCGTGTTAATACCTGGCGGACAACAGACGGGACGTCAAGCCCGTTTGTTTGAGAAATACACAGAGGCTCACCAAGGTTCGCTCACAGGTGCGCGCACTGCCCTGCGGCCAACATAGCGTCTTGAAGGAGTCTGGTAGAATGCCTAGCGCCCTATAGGCCGCAAGCACACCCCGTTTCCGTTTCCTGTATTTGGCGGCAACTGCAAGATGAATATAATCGAGCAGATAACTGTTCAACTATCCTATTACAGTGCCTAAGTGCTTATGTTTTCTCTGCACTTTTCTTCAGTGACTGCCTTACGCTGAAGACTGGTTGCTAGTTTCTTTAATCATATCCAGCATTTGGCTTATTCTGCCACCCATTACGAGACTTTTTCTCCTCTCTGCATTACACAAATATTAATCCGCACGTATTTTATACATATTTTGACGTTACTTGCATGCATTGCATTGAAAACAAGCCCTTCATCAAGAACGGTGAAATTTGCAAGTAAGAAAGCTTTGACTTCTTTCCAGTGAAAGCTGACACGGAACAAAGTCTTAGATTTGTTGTTGTTTTTTTCGTAAGAGATAGAGGGTTTCGGAGCCCTACCGAGCAGCCTGTGATTCGAATTTCAGCAAAGTAGATATTTCAGTAGTGCATGTAATAGGAGAAAAAAAGTTGAACATGGCTGTCTCACACTGACCTCGCTGATGAGCATGCTCTCATCGTCTGCTGCGCTGCACACAATTAAGAGCGCACAGTTTTAACGTCTACGTGGGTTACGGACTTCGTACGGACATTGCAGCCGCAACTGGCGGCGATAGGGTTGACCCGCCTCCTCGGAATGACCGGGAGTTTCCTTTATAAGGTTAGCCCTTGCGAGGGGAAATACGCTCATCGTAAGCACGAATGTTGGGAGGCCAGATGAAAGAGGGCAATATGCCTCTTTCGGAAACCGTTGTCGCCTCGGAAGGACCCGCATCATTTTACCGCTTACTGTTAAGGACCATATTGTGAGAGAAGGTCGTTGTCGTTGCTACCGAAGGATTAAAGGGAGAGTGTACGGGCCTACCCACTGGCTCAAGCTGAGCCACAATCGCTGCCGCGCACAGACAGTAGGAGAGTTGAAAGATAGGAAAGGTTTTAATGAAAGGACGCGCAACGCAACAACCGCGTCATCAGAAGTGACGACGACGGTTTAGCAACCGACAACCCCGGTGGCAAGAAGCCCTAGCCACATTTGCGAGAGCCCCTAGATCTCAGCCTCATAAAGTCAGGAAGCCACCACCCTCTCCTCGGAGAAGACAAAAAGGACAAACTTTAAATTGACGTGAGAGAGTGAATAATTGAAAACTGCGTCATTTCCCGTCCTCAAAAAACTAATTTCCAATTATTTACTTCCTCACATCATATTTAAATTTTGGGAAAATTGGTTTTTGGAGAAAAGAGATTGGTGTCCAACGATATATGAGACAGATACTGCGCCATTTCCTTCCCCCCCCCCCAAAAAAACCAATTATTATTATTATTAAGGAGATTGCCCCGTATCTGTCACAACTCGGCAGACACCCGAACCACGCCGTAAGGAAAGGAATAAAGGAGGGAGTGAAATAAGAAAGGAAGGAAAAGGTGCTGTAGTGGAGGGCTCCGGGATAGTTTCGTGTACCTGGAGATCTTTAACTTGCACTGACATCGCACTGCACACGGGTGCCTTTTGCGTTTCGCCTTCATCGAAGCGCCGCCGCCGCGGTCGGGTTCGAACGCGGCAACTTCGAATCAGTAGCTGAGCGCTGGCGAGTCATGAGCCTATAAAGGCTTTCTCCTTAATAGCAACACTTAGTCAGGGCCACCTGCAGTCATGTGGCAGTTGCCTCCGCGCTGGTGAGTCATGAGCCTAAAAAACCACACCAATTCATGTGGCAGTTGGCGCCCATGGAAATGAAGGCCCTCTGTTTTTCGTCGCGCGCCGCCGCGGTGGCTCAGTGGTTATGGCGCTCGACTGCTGACCCGAAAGACGCGGGTCCGATCCCGGCCGCGGCGGTCCAATTTCGGTGGAGGCGAAATTCTAGAGGCCCGTGTACTGTGCGATGCCAGTGCACGTTAAAGAACCCCAGGTGGTCGAAATCTCTGGAGCCCTTCATTACGGCGTCCCTTATGGCCTGAGCCGCTTTGGGATGTTAAAACCCCATAAACCAAACCATATTTCGTCGCACGGTGCGCCATCGAACTTCCGCAACTCACGCATCTCTCCAATCCGTAGATTACCCGCCGCGGTGGCTCAGTGGTTAGGGCGCTCGACTACTGATCCGGAGTTCCCGGGTTCGAACCCGACCGCGGCGGCTGCGTTTTTATGGAGGAAAAACGCTAAGGCGCCCGTGTGCTGTCCGATGTCAGTGCACGTTAAAGATCCCCAGGTGGTCGAAATTATTCCGGAGCCCTCCACTACGGCACCTCTCTCTTCCTTTCTTCTTTCACTCTCTCCTTTACCCTTTCCTTACGGCGCGGTTCAGGTGTCCAACGATATATGAGACAGATACTATTATTATTATTATTTTAAAGAAAGGAAGTAAAGAAAAATCGGTTTTTTTGGGAAAGGAAATGGCACTGTATCTGGCTCACATATCGGCCGACACCTGAACCCCACCGTAATGGAAGGGATAAAGGACGGAGTAAAAGAAGAAAGGTATCGTAGTGGGGGGCTCCGGAATAATTTCAACCACCTGGGGATCTTTAACGTGCACTGACATCGCACAGCACTCGGGCGCCTATGCGTTTCACCTCCATCGAAACGCAGCCGCTGCGGTCGGGTTCGAGCCCGGGTACTCCGGATCAGTAGCCGAGCGCCCTAACTACTGAGCCTGCGCGGCAAGTAATGGACGTGACGCCTGCTTCGCATATATCGGTGGATACCGTAACTGCGCCGCAAGAGAAGGAATATTTCCGACGCGCGGTGCTGACAACTACAACTTGTACTGCTACGACGCCCACGGCTTTTCGAACCCGGGAACTGATACGGAGTTCCCGGGTTCGAACCCGACCGCGGCGGCTGCGTTTTAATGGAGGAAAAACGCTAAGGCGCCCGTGTGCTGTGCGATGTCAGTGCACGTTAAAGATCCCCAGGTGGTCGAAATTATTCCGGAGCCCTCCACTACGGACCTATTTGTTCCTCTCTTCTTTCACTCCCTCCTTTATCCTTTCCCTTACGGCGCGGTTCAGGTGTCCAACGATATATGAGACAGATACTGCGCCATTTCCTTTCCACCAAAAACCAAAACCAAAACCAAACCAAATGAGCTGTATACGCTGTCGCGTAATAAAAAAACGAAAGAAAAAACAAAATAACAGAAAATTATAAATGAAGTTTTGATGGAGGCGAAACGCAAAGGCGCCCATGTGCTGTGCGATATCAGTGCACGTTAAATGTCCCCAGGTAGTCGAAATTACTCAAGAGCGCTCCACTGCGGCCCCTCTTTCTTTCTTTCTTTCTTTCTTTCTTCTTTCTCTCCCTGCTTTATTCCTTCGCGTTTTTATGGAGGAAAAACGCAAAGGCGCCCGTGTGCTGTGCGATGTCAGTGCACGTTAAAGATCCCCAGGTGGTCGAAATTATTCTGGAGCCCTTCACTACGGCACCTAATTCTTACTTTCTTCTTTCACTCCCTCTCTTATCCCTTCCCTTACGGCGCGGTTCAGGTGTCCAACGATATATGAGACATATTGCGCCATTTCCTTTCCCCAAAAACCAATTAATAAAAAAAAGGCGCGGTTCAGGTGCCCGCCGATATGTGAGACAGATATTGTGTCATTTCCTTTTCCCAAAAACCAAAGGATCTTAGAATGAGGACAGGGAAAGGCTTTCTTATTTGCTCTCTTAAGCAGACAACTGCAATCTTGGTGCTGGTGGTAAAACATTTTTGGATGCACTGGGGCAGCTTTTATAGAGAGTGGAGGGTTTCACCACTCCCTTGCCTGGGTGGTTGTCCTCATTTCTGGACACCTTTGGGGGTAGCCGCTGCCCGCGCTCGTTGAACCAGAGCCCTGTGGGACTCCAGGTCCAAGCAGCTGGACAAGGTCGCCTCCCAGCCCTCTCTCGTTGACTGATTTACTCTATTTCCAGATTTTTCTGACAGGCCCATACCATATGATATGCGTCTGCCCACATCTCACAAAACATACAGGGCCCCGAAAAAGTCCTGTAATTTTTTTCTTGTCATCGCTCGGATTTGCTGTCTGCGAATACACACGCACACAAAACCTTCACACACAAACACATGCACTGAAGCTGCCGGCTTTCCTCGTAACGGGGCTAATAATAATTTCGCATTATAAGATACTGGAGTGGAGGGCTCCGGAGTAATTTGCCACACCTCAGGATCTTTGATGTTCAGTGACATCGCACAGCACACGGGCGGCTTTTGAGATTTGCCTGCGTGGAAACGCGGCTGCTGAGCACGGGAGTTAACCCCAGCGGTGTGGCTGAATTGGCGAGCGCTCTCACCACTCCCCGTGGAAATGAGGGAAGAGGGGGGTGAAAGAAGCAAGGTGGTATGTTGTATTCTATGTTTCACAACGCAAAAAAGGCTAACGGAATATGAGGGACATCGTAGTAGACAGCTTTAACGTGCACTGGCGTTGCGCAGACCACGGAGGCACAACAAAATTTCTCTATATATAACCTTAACAGCATATAACTCAAACAGCCGACAACGATCACAAAGTAAAACAGTGACAACGTCACTACACAATTTCTCATTCATCCGCAGGTTCGTGACGTCTTACTATCACCACGACGTAGTGTTTCTGAGGAAAGAACAGCAATTGCGCTGAACAGAAAAATGTTCTTGTCGGGTCTTTAGCAATTGCATCTTGGGTCATGAGCCGAGCGCGCTACTCCTCGACAAATGAAAAGAAATGGGATAAGAAGGAGGCTTTTATTTTCTTTAAGATGACTTACACCACCCCGTACTTACGGCTTGGCAAAAAAGAGAAAGACCAACTGGATGTTATTATTTAAAAGGCAGTTAAGACGGCGCTGGGGCTCCCTTTATGCACATCCACTAAACGCTTATTACAGCTGGGGATCCATAACACCATCGACGAACTAATAGAGGCCGACCGTGTAAATGAAATTGTCAGGCTCTCAACATCTAAGCTTGGCAGGAAATTATTACAGAAGCTGAGAATCTGTCCACCCCGGGAAGTCGCTGACAAGATCGACATGCCCATACAGATGATATCACACATCACGACTCACCCCATACCAAAGCGTATGGATGAGAAATACAACACAGGACGCAGACTAGCCAGAGCTAGACACCTCTCTAAACGCTGGGATGGAAGCAAGGACATGATCTACGTCGATGCGGCTGGGAACCGTTAACGGGGTGGCGGCAATTGCAGCACTTTCACCCCGGGGGGATATCATTGCAAGCAGCCTTATCCAAGCGGTGGATACCACATCGGCTGAAGAAGCAGCTATCGCACTAGCGATATCAAAAAACAGCGAGGCAACGGTTATGTCCGACTCACAAGCAGCGGTACGCAATTACCTCAGAGGTCGCGTTGGCGCTCTGTGTTCGGAAATTTTGGAAACGTCTAATCCTTCCAACGTCCAGACCTTCTGGACGCCAGGGCACCTCTCAAACCTCTCAACGACGGGCAATGGGGCGGCCAACACAGCTGCTCAAGCTCTCCTCCTTCGAGCCTCTGGCACGCAGCCTATCTCTGACACAGCTAACAACCCCTCACCCTTACCAAGCCGCGTAATGAATTACAGAATACTATAAGAACATAAGAAGGAAATATCTTCCTCACAATACCCTTAGCAAATCTGAAGAGCACATAATTAGGTGACTACAAACTAATACTCTGCCCAATCCCAACTTGATGCGTAAATGGTATCCAGACACCTACGATTCCTCCTGCCCCTTCTGTGGAGCAGTTGGCACACTCTTTCGCACAGTTGGGAAATGTCAAGATAACCCAGACTTGGACAGCAATCCCGATTCGACATATGAGTGCTGGGAGTCAACCCTTCATAACGACACTCCCCTCGACCAGAAATCGCTGGTTGAAAGTGGCCGGATTATGATGGCGACCAATGGGTTCTCCTACTGAACCCACCCACTATTTATGCTCATAATGAATGTTTTTCCTACTCCTCCTCGACAAATGAGAAAAATTCTTTCACTGAGATAGCTTGGGGCTTCATGCGACCACCTCATACCGTATTACGGGATTGTATATGCAGCTCGTTCGGTAGAAGAGCCGTCGGCGTAGTCGGCACCGCGTGTCAGAAATAATCGGCTACTGTGTAAAAACAATCGTATCATGATAAATGTTTTATCAGGGCTTTAGCATTACATTGTTAAGGCTTCTAAAGCGCCCAGATGGAACACGAACACTGTATACTCTGAAAACTTATCCACTGACTCTACTCACGTTAAAGACCCTCGATCTGTCAAAAGTAGCCAATAATTTTGATCCAGCCGCCGCGCACTGTGGCCAATCTGGGACACAAGATTCTGCTCGGCCTCACAAAATCCGCTTGTGCGATGGCCCGCCTCAAATGACCGCAGCCGTTTACCTGTCGGACGAGGGGATGAGGACGTCACATCGCATAATTTGTCTCTGGTTTGATGGGCCCGCCTTTGATTGATTGCCGCCACAAAATGTCAAAAATGAAACCATGAGCCCAAGAATACATAAAGTGACGTCTAAATCCCAAATAATCACCCACTGCCGAGCTCATTTTCAGCCTTTTCTGCCCGTCCTCAAATTTTGCATCGTTATTTTTTTTAATTAAACACGCTGGTAATAGGCTGGTTTATGGTTTATGGGGATTTAACGTCCCAAAGCAACTAAGGCTATGAGGGACGCCGTAGTGAAGGGCTCCGGAAATTTCGACCACCCGGGGTTCTTTAACATGCACTGACATCGCACAGTACACGAGCCTCTTAGACTTGCGCCTCCATCCAAATTCGACCGCCGCGGCCGAGATCGCACCCGCGTCTTTCGGGTCAGCAGCCGAGCGCCATAACCACTGAGCCAACGCGGCGGCTACCGAGGGAAATAATACGAGCCTTATTCAAAACGTCTATAATATACTGTCTCCTCGGAGCTTTTAGCAAGCCGTCCCTTTCTGATTTCATTGTTCAGTGCAGTTATGCTCATAAGCGGAGCGCGGAAAATAATAATAATAATTGGTTTTTGGGGAAAGGAAATGGCGCAGTGTCTGTCTCATATATCGTTGGACACCTGAACCGCGCCGTAAGGGAAGGGCTAAAGGAGGGAGTGAAAGAAGAAAGGAAGAGAGAGGTGCCGTAGTGGAGGGCTCCGGAATAGTTTCGACCACCTGGGGATCTTTAACGTGCACTGACATCGCACAGCACACGGGCGCCTTAGCGTTTTTCCTCCATAAAAACGCAGCCGCCGCGGTCGGGTTCGAGCCCGGGAGCTCCGGATCAGTAGTCGAGCGCCCTAACCACTGAGCCACCGCGGCGGGACGGAAAATACACAAAACAACTATTGTCTGACCACAATTTCTTCTGTTGGGGTCGTACAGGCATAGAAAAAAAAATAATCTGCTGCAATACACAAGACATGTGAATGAATTTTGACTGGGCCAAATGGGGCCATCATTTCTAGGCATCTGCCTCCAACCTTGGCTCAAAAGTTTTTTTCAGGTCTCCCCACCCCGTTTGCTTGTCTCCCGTTTCCCGCTTGAAATTCTTCACATCCTCCACAGGCTTCTAGGGACTGCATCCAATTCACAAGCGTTTGGGGAGCGAACGTTGAGGGCAATGCCGAAACGAGACTTAACCTTAATATTCTTTCCTATTCGTTTTGATGAAAAAAACGAAAACCGGCATTTCTTATTACAAAAAACATGGCAGATAGGTGGTTTTGCTGAGCGAAGGTATGGCTTTTTTTTTTTTAAGAGCGTGAGCTCTTACTCATCACGTCTCTTGAATTCATGTGGTCTGCTACCACCTCCCTTCGGCGTGAAATTTTCCAAGTCCGAGGAATTCAAGATGGCGGCCTCCATAGTAAATCGATATAGCAACCCAAATGGTGATTGATTGGTGACGTCACTTATAATTCCAAGACGTCAGATTCGTGTTTTCATGGGGGTACCTAACTTTAATCTCATTCATATCAATTCTAGTAAACCAAATAGCTAACGCTCGTTATTTCGTCTTCCATGCGGTGGCGGCGTCTTTTTTGCGGCGCTCACTGCTAACGGCGTGTCAAAAGCGTGATACTTTGGCAGCGTCGAAATCAAAATTCGGAACTGCAATTCATCATTTGTGAAGATTAGAAAATAAAAGGAAACGTTTCTGTAAAAGTAAGGGCTATACGGCATCGCCTGTCAAAACGTCGAGACCCAATGCGACGTGCTGGAGTGGTGGTGGCTTTTTCTAGATTTGGCTCGTCCATGCAGCATGGCGGCGCTTTTCGACCGTGCTTCGGCAAGTTCTTGCGTTGTATTTGATTGCAAAGGAAAACGAAGCCATGTCAAAGCAGTCCCGACGTGAAGCCCGTGATCGATAGTGCTGGACGCCACAACGCGGGACTTTAATGAAAAATAACATCCGCCATACTTTCTTTGCCCAGGAGTTTTTTTTCCCCTCCTGGTTCGATAGTTTCGGTTTCCAACTATGAGAACTCTATAGGTTTCCAGAACGAAGTAGCGAAACCAGTCAATGGATAAAATGAAGAACAATGTGGAAATTATAAGGCAACTGTTACCCGAAGATGTCAGCTAGGGAAGAAAAAGTGCTTTGAATTTATATTTTGTGCTGACTGTTGCATGCAGAAATGGAGCATATTGAAAGAATGCAAATAAGAACATCAAAATGAGAACATCTGACGGTTGCCATTTCATTAGTGCTCTACGATAATTCTGGTTTGATTTGTTTACGACCACTCTGTATGTGACTGCGGTCAAAGAGAGCAACCTTATTGAACGAGTACGGGCGGCAAAGGTTTCGTGGCGTATTTTCTTTTTTTGTAAGGGTTCATAAGATCGTAGCATGCGTGGATCACCATGCGGGAATTTTCATGTGTCCGGTAAATATTTCATTGTTCAATTTTTTGTATTATGTTCTTTAGATTTCTGGTTGAACATCTGGGCGGTGGCTATGACGTATATGTACACCACATATTCGTATATGTATACGGCATACAATACCTGTGATATAGTCATTGCTTCGTTGTTTATAAAAATTCCATACAACTCTTACTGCAGCCTGCCTAAAGAACCGGGATTTCCAAAAATGAATAAACAGCAGATATTCTTGATTTAGTATGCTCCACGTAGACTAAACCTCACTTTGACGCCACAGCTACCATCCGGCTTTTGAAGCCGAAACAATATGAGGAGAAACTTCAGCCTAAACTATTTACAGTGCGTAGTTTAATTACGCGTGATGATTCAACATTTTCGTTGCGTGTTTTTCTAAGCGTGTACACTGATTAGAAAGAAAATACGGAAAATTGTGAGTGTGTTGCCTTTTAACAGCAAATTACTCAGTCGCCGAGGGTGCCTGGCCAGCTGGCCATCAAGCCGGTTGGAGGCTATCCAGACGCGCTATACGCGACATTTGAACAGGACCATATTTCGGACCATTCCCGCAAAAATACAGAAAAATTTCACATCACTGGCTAACGCCAATGATAGAGCTGTAGGCCTAGATGTCGGGCATCATAAAAAAAATAAAACTAAACGCATCCGCACTCTCGGCACGTGGTAAATGATTTCGTCCACCACGTACTGCACAGCACTCTGTCGTGTGAGAAATAATTGGCGGAGAGGAGACTGTAAATCCCGGCTGATAATAAATGTTCGCGCGATCATTTCGTTTTCTGGGAGACAGCTCTCCTCCCGCGATTTCAAAAGCGTGCTGCGAAAGCGTCTGGCCCGCAAAGTCATTTTTCATAATTTCGTTGAATTTGATTAACGATGTCTCGCTGCGTTTTGTCTTCTTTGGCTGCGGTATTTATTGCCCTCGGTCGTTTGTTCTCCTCAGACATTCCAGAGTGCCGTCAGCATTTTTCTCACCATCTTATTTGCGTTCTTTGGGGAGTCTTGCGCAGGATATCCTTGATGCTTAATGGTAAGCAGACATAACCAAGGAGAATTAATTTTATCTATCTCACTGCAATGAGACGTTAGACGTCAACCGAAAATGAATCAGCAATTGAAGAATGAGTTTTGAAACATGCAAAACTGCACCGTCGCATTACCTTCAACTTGTTTCACAACGACATTTTTTAGAATTATCTGTCACTGAAGCGGATAGCTTGCCTTGAATTGCCAATATATATATCTAAACTAGACGGAAAATAAATGGGCCTCGGATGCATGGCGTTTAGGTAACGGGGAGCTTACGTGACAGCACATTTTTTGAAGGCTAAATTGCATTGATCTTTTCTAAAGAAGGAGAGACCGTTTCTCCTTTCAACCACTTTTTAAGTCAAGCATTCTTATATTTCATTGGCGCGAATGTATTCTGAATGTGGTGTAGGTGCCGGCATGGCTACTGTGGCGGAGCGAGTTGCCAGAATTCGCGGCTGCACTTGGCGAAAATTCTGCAACAATAGTCACCAGAGGTCTTAATATAGGGCTTTGAAGTCCACGTTTCTGGGTTTATTTATGCCCCTTTCTAGGTTTAGGTTTATGGGGATTTAACTTCCCAAAGCGACTCAGGCTATGAGGGACGCCGTAATGAAGGGCTCCGGAAATGTCGACCACCTGGGGTACCTCGCACAGTACACGGGCCTCTAGAATGTCGCCTCCATTGAAATTTGACCGCCGTGGTCGGGATCAAACCCGCGTCTTTCAGGTCAGCAGCCGAGCGTCATAACCAGTGAGCCACCGCGGCGGCTTTTGAGGAGTCTGAAAGGGAGGATGAGGTGAAGGGTACAATGCGTCTAAACTGGTCTACTTAGAAGCACTTGCGTACTAAAATTGTTTTGTTTTAGTTTGTGAGAACTTCGCGCTATCTTGGGCTAGGTTGAGGTTGTTGCAGTGGCTGGTGGGGTTAGCCGTGTGGATTCAGCCGTGTGGATTCAGCCGGCAATTGCTCACAATGGCGACACTTAAGTGCTGAACGTGGACCACAAATCAGGCACATACCTGACACCTGACTGATCTACATGGCTCTAAACAAAATTACCTGTAACAGTCAATAGTCCACTCCTGCTGACACCATCTATTCTAGCGCTGCCTGCAAACATTCAGGACAGAGTTGCAAGAACTGTTTATGCTTGAGAGAACTTCATGACAGATGTGCGCCAACACACAGGGCAGTTACAGTATACAGGATAGAGAAGGAGGAAACTAAATGTGCATGATTTTTTTTTCTGAAATTCGATGGTTACATCGAACAGCCTAAGGCATTGAATCTGATACCGGCAGTGTGTCGGTGGGTACTTCTTAACCTATGTCCTGTGTTTAGAGTATGGTCATTGTTTAGAGTATGATCACTGGCATTGAGGGCCTGTAAGGCCCTCCTGCGGTTCTTAAGAGTGTTCGGCCCGCACGACAGCCTGTGAGTTAGTTTGCCGAAGCTTTTTCGCAAGCTGTTTTTTTTTTTGTCACTCCCTTTTCTCTCTTGCCTTTATATATACTCATATTTTTTTCTCCCAGTGCAAGGTGGCAAACTGGTTTCATCTACCGGTTAACCACCCCGCCTTCCCTCTTTCTACTGGTTTCGTTTATAGGGGTTTAACGTCCCAAAGCAACCCAGGCTATGAGAGACGCCTTTCCTCTTTCTACTGGTTTCGTTTATAGGGGTTTAACGTCCCAAAGCAACCCAGGCTATGAGAGACGCCTTTCCTCTTTCTACTGGTTTCGTTTATACGGGTTTAACGTCCCAAAGCAACCCAGGCTATGAGAGACGCCTTTCCTCTTTCTACTGGTTTCGTTTATAGGGGTTTAACGTCCCAAAGCAACCCAGGCTATGAGAGACGCCTTTCCTCTTTCTACTGGTTTCGTTTATAGGGGTTTAACGTCCCAAAGCAACCCAGGCTATGAGAGACGCCTTTCCTCTTTCTACTGGTTTCGTTTATAGGGGTTTAACGTCCCAAAGCAACCCAGGCTATGAGAGACGCCTTTCCTCTTTCTACTGGTTTCGTTTATAGGGGTTTAACGTCCCAAAGCAACCCAGGCTATGAGAGACGCCTTTCCTCTTTCTACTGGTTTCGTTTATACGGGTTTAACGTCCCAAAGCAACCCAGGCTATGAGAGACGCCTTTCCTCTTTCTACTGGTTTCGTTTATAGGGGTTTAACGTCCCAAAGCAACCCAGGCTATGAGAGACGCCTTTCCTCTTTCTACTGGTTTCGTTTATAGGGGTTTAACGTCCCAAAGCAACCCAGGCTATGAGAGACGCCTTTCCTCTTTCTACTGGTTTCGTTTATAGGGGTTTAACGTCCCAAAGCAACCCAGGCTATGAGAGACGCCTTTCCTCTTTCTACTGGTTTCGTTTATAGGGGTTTAACGTCCCAAAGCAACCCAGGCTATGAGAGACGCCTTTCCTCTTTCTACTGGTTTCGTTTATAGGGGTTTAACGTCCCAAAGCAACCCAGGCTATGAGAGACGCCTTTCCTCTTTCTACTGGTTTCGTTTATAGGGGTTTAACGTCCCAAAGCAACCCAGGCTATGAGAGACGCCTTTCCTCTTTCTACTGGTTTCGTTTATAGGGGTTTAACGTCCCAAAGCAACCCAGGCTATGAGAGACGCCTTTCCTCTTTCTACTGTTCCCCTGTCCCCGGATGCTTCGCAATCTCATTGGCTCACCTGACTCTCATCTGGGGCGGCTGCAAAAGCAGCAAGGAGCATAGTGCATTTAGCAGCTCCTGGAAATAACTTCGTTACCCCAAGGGACTGTCGATAATCTGCTCTTTGCATTACATGTTTTCTTGAGTCAAGTCAGAGAGTTCATTAACAACAGTTTGTTCTCTAACCGACTGCGCTTTCTTCTTGCCTCCTCAGTGATTTCTTTTTAATACTTTACTCTAAAAATATGCTCTGATAGACGTCCCAAGAATAAATAAGCGTGAGAAAGTAAGTGTGGAAAAATTTGGTATTTGGAGCGAAGTCAGAACTTTCTATCCGGTGGAAGAACAACCGGTCGTCCGGGCTGGGGCAATCTCCAGCTGGTCGAGCATAGCATCCGTGAGATTGATGAGTTTAACTCGCTTGTGAGGAGCTCGATCCGCCAGACACCTCTGCGTGTTGCACTTAATCCTCTCGATGCATTGGAGTAGGATTATCGACAGATGAGAGTGGGAGTAACGGCCGCTTTACTGCTGGTGCCTTCGCACCTAGAGGGGCCTGCTAGGACTTGCTGGGTTTTTTTGCGCAGGATTCAAGGAGACGCACTCTGACTGAGTATGGATGGCCGTGCCTACCCGCACGCTGGCTTTACCTTGTTTATGGGGTTTTACGTCCCAAAGCGACTCAGGCTATGAGAGACGCCGTAGTGAAGGGCTCCGGAAATTTCGACCGCCTGGGGTTCTTTAACGTTCACTGACATCGCACAATACACGGGCCTCTTGAATTTCGTCTCCATCTAAATTCGAGCCCCGCCGCGGTGGCTCAGTGGTTAGGGCGCTCGGCTACTGATCTGGAGTTCCCGGGTTCGAACCCGACCGCGGCGGCTGCGCTTTTATGGAGGAAAAACGCTAAGGCGCCCGTTTGCTGTGCGATGTCAGTGCACGTTAAAGATCCCCAGGTGGTCGAAATTATTCCGGAGCCCTCCACTACGGCACCTCTCTCTTCCTTTCTTCTTTCACTCCCTCCTTTATCCGTTCCCTTACGGCGCGGTTAAGGTGTCCAACGATATGTGAGACAGATACTGCGCCATTTCATTTCCCCAAAAAACCAATTATTATTATTATTATTATCTAAATTCGACTGCCGCAGCCGAGATCGAACTTGCGTTTTTCGGGTCAGGAGCCGAGCGCCATAAACACTCAGCCATCGCGGTGGCTTACGCTGGCTCGACCAGCTGCTGCTGGGCTTCGGCAGTCATGCCTAGCGTTAGTTGGGTAAATTTTATTATCATGCTTTAATCAACAATGCAACATTTATGAAGCCAGTACAGATAACGTAATGAATGAATTTGGTAGCGAATAAATGTGAATCCAGTATGGAAGTACTATGCCACAGAACAGAGGCTTACCAAGGACCAGATAAATAAAAGGTGGCTAATCGGTTTAACGTTCCGATTGCCTTTTCAGCCCCCCCCCCCCCCCTCCGATTGCCTTTTCAGCCCCCCCCCCCCCCGAAATCTTGCTCAGCTTCCTTGAGCAATCGCAACACTTCCGAGAACAGAAAGCAATGCTGTAAGAAGCAGCATGATAAGCCTTTTGTCGACTGTGCCACTAACGTCGTGTACGAGATCCCCCTCTCCTGTGGTAAAGTGTACATCGGGCAGAGAGCATGATATGTGATTTATTTATTTTTTTATTTTTTTATTTACATTACCCATCAGGGCCAGTGGCATTACAGAGGGGGAGTGGTAAATATACAAAAAAACGGAGAGAAAACACAGTTGGTTACAGGAGTGTTTAAATAGCATCTGAATATACAATGTTAGCTATTGCTACGCGGAACTGCTCATAATTTACAATTACAATGCCAGCAACTTCTGCGGGAAGGTGGTTTCACTCACGTGAGGTTCGCGGCAGGAATGACTGCGAGAAGCATTTCGTGTTGCATGACACAATTCCGACTTTGTGATCATGATCAATGTGGCGGGATACATAAATTGTCTGGGGGATGAGGTGATCACGTAGAGCGGGATGATGATGCAGCTTGTGGAACAGAGCGATACGAAACACATTTCTACGCTGTCAGTGTTGGGAGGCAGAGATTAGATTTCATAGCAGTTATACTCGCTGTGCGGTTGTAGTTCGCAAGGATGAAATGTACAGAGTTATTTTGCACCATCTCAAGATCATTAAGTTGCCATGAGCAGGGTCCCATACAGGTGTTGCATACTCGAGTTTAGATCGTATTAGTGTTTTATAAATCAATAGTTTCCAATTCGAAGGAACATTCAAAAAGTTGCGACGTAAGTAGCCTAGCATGCGATTAGCATTTTTAATTATGTTCTCGCCATGAAGAGACCAATTAAGATTTGAAGTAATGTGAACGCCTAGATATTTATATGACGAGACTGAATCCAACGAAATGTTATCGATGTAGTAGTGAGGCGGAGCGGAAGTTTTTCAAGGTACACGCATGACTTTGCATTTTTTAATATTTAGCTGCATTAACCAATCTTTGTACCAGTTTACCTATTGTGTTGAGGTCTGACCGAAGTAATGTAATGTCGTTAGCGTTGATTATTTCTCTAAAAATGACGCACTCATCAGCGAATAAGTTAATATGAGAGTTCACAAGAGAGGGAAGATCATTAATGTAAATTATAAACAGTAGGGGTCCAAGAACTGAACCTTGTGGAACCCCAGAAGACACCTCGGTAAAACTGGAGTTATAACCGTTAGCAAAAACAAATGGTGATCGATTAAGTAGAAAACATTCAATCCATTTCAATAAGTTACAGTCAATATTCAGTTGTTTTAGTTTGTGAAGTAAAAAATTGACATAACTTGTCGAAAGCCTTTACCGACTAAGGGAGCAGGCAATGTTCTTTCTGATAATGAACGCACGAAACTTGTGCACCACTACCGATTGTACGCCACGCTTTCGTTGCGTAGCAACCCTAGGCAGCAGTGGGCAAAAAACCCCTCGCGAAACATCGGATTCCTATTTAGTCACCAAAAGAGGACAAGATTGTTCTTTCCCTATCGGCACTTGGAAGAAGCTTGCCAGACCAGCATCGGGTTAGAGGTTGAAATTTATTCGTTCGCGTCATCATCCGAATCAAAGGTTGCTCCCACCACCCTAACGTGCTACGTGGTTAAATACCCTAATTAAAGATCCACAGGTGGTCGAAATTATTCCGGAGCCCTCCACTACGGCACCTCTTCTTCCTTTCTTCTTTCACTCCCTCCTTTATCCCTTACCTTACGGCGCGGTTCAGGTGTCCAACGATATATGAGACAGATACTGCGCCATTTCCTTTCCCCAAAAACCAATTATTATTATTATGGGTGCGGTTCGGGTGTCCACCGAGACATGTGACGCAGGCGTCATTTCCTTGTTTGACCTTTAGGTACATTAAAGGTCAAACTTGCGGCCCCGCTGACGTTTCGAAAAGCTGGCATAGTGAGGCTGTTCTCTTCAAAAATTCTTGAGCCAGAACATTGCACTTACTTTACTCGTAAGATATGCAATTAAAGTATCAGTGTCTTAAATAGCTGCATAAGCATTTCTAACATAATTGTCTCTCAGATTGCCGTAAGCCCAGACTTGGAGGACAATCGAAGAGGCTCACTACTTATTATATGGTGGTCGCCTCAAGCACGCCATGACGAAAAAGAAAAGGAGGGGATAATGATGGTGCGTAGTTGAGGCGTCCAGATAATTTCAACCACTTAATTGATTGAGCAATATTTATTTTCAGCAAAAAAGACGTTCCTTCCCGCAATTTTCGAACCCGACCGCGGCGGCTGCGTTTTTATGGAGGAAAAACGCTAAGGCGCCTGTGTGCTGTGCGATGTCAGCGCACGTTAAAGATCCCCAGGTGGTCGAAATTATTCCGGAGCCCTCCACTGCGGCACCTCTTTCTTCCTTTCTTCTTTCACTCCATCCTTTATCCCTTCCCTTACGGCGCGGTTCAGGTGTCCAACGATATATGAGACAGATACTGCGCCCTTTCCTTTCCCTCAAAAACCAATTATATATTATTATTATTACCCGCACTCGGCACGCAGGCCTGGGAGACGGGGAGTTGCGCCTCCGTGGTTAGAGGTTGGCTGGCAGTCCTTGACTGGTAGCGGCCTCTTCCGCCAGATGGATGGTGGTGCGCTGACGTTAAGGGTCCGGGCTTCTTAGCAGGGTCTCCCAAACTTCTCAAATATCAATATTTTTGCCCGCCCTGAAAGAATTTGGCTACTCCCAAATTATGTGGTCGAGGGTCCGTTTCGCCCCCACAGTGTGTGCATCGATCATGCGACCTGAGCTCTGGGTACACGTGGTAAGCCCATACCAGGATCTTTAATGTATTTGTTTGTAGCCGCCTCCACGCGACAGCTTGTATATTGTTTAGTTTTGGGACTGGTGGGGTACCAGCCTACGTCCCAATTTGTAACTGTCCACAATTCCTCGTAATTTTGCAGGCGCTCCTCTTTCTCCCAATGCTCCAAACAAAAGTGAACGTCTTTGAAGTGATACGGCTCACCTGAAGGCAAGAGTGAGAGAAAGAATGAAAACTTCGCGCGAAGGAAACGCAAATACAACAAGAAGAAAAAGACGCCAGACACGAGTAATCTACTCTCTCAAGTGCCGAAGGAGCCTCGAACGGCGAAACAAAGCGACAGGGAAATACGGGACTGGCCATAGTGGAAGGAAGCAAGGAAAGGAAAGCGAAAGATGTTCTCGGAGGCGAAAAGAAAAATTGGGATCTGACGGGTCATGTGTGGATACTATGTGCAGAAAAGGGTAAAAAAAAGCAAAGAAAACCAAAGGAAGCAGCAACAATTAGGCAGATGCCCAGGGGTGGAGCATCGGGGTCAGAGCCTAGTTCACAGCCAAGGCGATAAACAAAAAAAAAAGAAAACGAAAGACCGATGCATTCAGGAGCAAGAGCGGACAGCCGGCCCTTCCAACCGCGTCGTTGTATCCCTTAGCTCTCTTTTTTTGGTACATATATCTTGGGCAGCTTGCTTCCATTCCTTCCCAAGGTTCCTTCCGGCCGGTCGCCCATACGACACCCAGCGAGTTCGACGGCACGAGGAGAAGGAAACACGGCTCGTCTCCTGGCCGCAGCTTTTCCAACCGCGCTTTCTCTCTCGCCTCTTCCGCATCGGCTAGGGCAGATCGAAAGCTTCAGCGGCCAGTCGAAGCTCTCTAGGAGGGCGGAAACAGAACTGCAGCCGAGAAACGAATACGAGGCGCTGTGTTGAGGCGCCGTAGCTGTGTTGTGATATGTGAGAGACTCGAATCGTGCGACGGTGAATATTCAGGAAACAGTGACGACTCCGAGACGCATTCTTTAAGAAACAAACAAGAAAAACTGTATTAACTTTACGGTACGGATAGACAAAGAGTGGTCACACGGAACACACGACACAAACGGCTGTCCTCTTTGCCGTCGAAGAGGCCACTGCCTTGACGAGAGTCCGAGGGGGCTCGGCCGTTTTCTCCTACACCCGGCCGCATCGCTGCCCAACTCGCCTCCCGGGTGCCGCCGTCGAAATCCGATCCCGGGAGAGCCACCATCGCTCCAAAACTGGGAGTGCTCCCGCACTGTTGGTCCCCTTTGGCACCCCGTCGCGCACACGAGCGCAGGAAACACACTCACAACCTGAAAAGGATGGCACGCAGGCGACGAGAAACACAAGACACGAATAAACGGTGCCCTTCGTGGAAGACGCACTCTCCCTTCCTCCCCCAAAAAAGTATACACAACAAGCTGCAAGCGAGCTGGTATTTGTAGTATATTTGCGAATGTGAACACAAGTTTTCTTTTCTGGGTTTCGCTCAAGTGGCTCTTGTCCCTGTGTGTGTCCTGTGAGGAGTCCAAGGACTTTCTGTGCCATGCAGCGCGGCTCGTTATGTAGTGACGCCATCCGAAACCTCTGGAACGTGATAGACTCTGTCGTCCTCACCGCTGCGAGAGTTCGGACCTAGACGGAAGCCTCCAGAGCTCCACTACACAGCCTTGAACCAGACAACTTCCGCTCTACACTTTAGACAGAGAGTGCCTATATTTTAGAAAATCTACCCCAAGACTCGCTTTTGCTCTACGTATAGAAGTTCCGCCTTGTTTTCTACTTTTCTCGTTTGCATAAATTCTTACCGCGTTGTTAATCTGGTTTTGTAGGAAAACGAGCTCTTTTGTTGAAGCGCTCGCCAGTGAATTGAAGCCTTCCTTCACACCTTCCCCTTGTATAGGTTTGTGCTGTCAAGAATTCAGTATTCCATGAATCTCTATCTACCTGTATCAGCAAGGAGCATGACGCACTAATCACCGGAGCCGTGTGACATGGCTCAACGCAACTTTCACACGAGCTCTTCCTGTTTGAGCGCTGAAAAAAAAATAAATCGGGAATCATCCACATATCAGCCACTCTAAGCCATTTAATTGGCCTCGCCGTTAAACCATTCTTGCGGCGGGTTAGTAAGAAAAATTCCTATGCGCTTTATTGGGAGCGTTGTGCCGTTGCCAAACCAATCACTTATGGAAATGCGCTTTGCGCTCCGAAATGGGCGCTAACCTCTTATCAATACTTATTTTCTTTTTCTGTCTCTTCGTACTTAAACTCAGCAAACCAAGACCACTCCATGTGATTCGCATCTTTATATTATAATTGGTTTTGGGGGAAAGGAAATGGCGCAGTATCTGTCTCATATATCGTTGGACACCTGAACCGCGCCGTAAGGGAAGGGATAAAGGAGGGAGTGAAAGAAGAAAGGGAGAGAGAGGTGCCGTAGTGGAGGGCTCCGGAATAATTTCGACCACCTGGTGATCTTGAACGTACACTGACATCGCACAGCACACGGGCGCCTTAGCGTTTTGCCTCCATAAAAACGCAGCCGCCGCGGTAGGGTTCGAACCCGGGAACTCCGTATCAGTAGCCGAGCGCTCTAACCACTTACCCACCGCGGCCGGTTCCGCATCTTTCCACGAGTGGCAAAAATGTCCACAACCATCTACCGGCCTACCGCCCGGACCCTCCAGGAGTACGCGCTTATCAGAACCTCCGTAGACCCTGCTGCTCTCGTCGCGAGCCACGCCGTTTTGAACGACCTCGCAAAATGCAAAGATGGTTCCTCGCGCGGAGTAATCTCAGTTTCCGCCTCCAATTCTGGCTAGTAGAATTCTCATCAGAAAATGGCATCAATAAATCCCTAACTGATAACGCATCCATACTTAACAGCGCAAAAAAACGAGGACAAAAGCTCGTTCGCTTTTGTCCTCGTTTTTTTTGCGCTGTCAAGTATGAATCCACACCAACTAGCCCAAATTTCTGTTCTTATTGATAACGCATGTTTTTTTTTTTTATCTTGGTGGGCTGGTAACAATCGGAGGCATGCAGTATATGCTAGAGGGACAGCTTTAGCGAGACGACTACCTCGTTTCTTCTCTCTGGGAAAAAGCGAGAGTTTCCGGTTCCAGTTGGTGGCCACACGCGTCTAATGGAGTTGCTCTTCAGCGACGCTGCATCCCATGGCGACTTCCGACGCATCACGCCGTGAAGGCCCCGGCATCATCGCCCTGGGCTACCAGGGCACTCCTTCGCGCAGCGCTTACCCGTCTTTCAAATCTGCTTTTGCCTCTGCCCTTTTCTGTTTTAAACCATTCCTCTGTCACTTCCGTCGACTTTTTTCCTTTACTCTAGATGTAACGGGCCACGGCTTGGGAGGTCAATGAATGTCGCTCCGGCAGAACTAACTTAATCTCCTCAAGGCATGACAGTTCTTCCCGTGCTCCACCCACTCTTGGGATTGTTATTTCATTCTGTAACCTCCCGTGTGCTGTGTGATGTCAGTGCACGTTAAGGAAACCCAGGTAGTCAAAATTTCCGGAGCCCTTCACTGCGGCGTCCCTCATAGCCTGATTTTCTTTGGGATGTTAAACCCCCATAAACCAAACTAATCAGTAACCGCGTTTTGTGCGTACATAGCGCCTATTTTTTTATTTCCCTCTCTTTATTGTGCACTCAAATCAACCTCCTTGTTGTGAACAGCCACACACAAACAAACAATATTGGCTTCGGCCTGTTTTCTTTATGTCGATCGTAGAACCGTATGTACTTGTTCCTTTCCCCGCTGCGAAGTTCCTGAGAAAGCTATCCCTCGTAACCGAAGGCTACGTTCAGGGCGGAGCTAACGAGTGATTAGTGCTTTGATTCTGATCTTCACAAACCTCTCATACTTTGAGCGGCGATACACTGTGAAAAACAAACACTGGCCACGTAATCATTTTTATAAAAAGGCGGATAGCATGAATCTAGCAAAGCGCTAGCTCAGCTGCGTAGAGCCTGGTCGGCCGCGTTCCACTGGCTCTTGACTTCTTGGGCCTTCGCAATTACTCCGATTGCCTCTAGACAGGCTATCACGTAGCAGTGGAGAAAGCGGTCTGCGATGGCTTTGACCCTATAGCATCAGCACTACTTCGCAGAGTGTTCTGTGTGGCCCTTTTTCTGAAGTTCTCACAGCCACTCGCCGCCGACATCGTAGGAAAAAGGACTCTTATTTTTATAAATGCGTTTTTTTTGCTTATTCCCTGTGTTAGACGCCTCTGAAGATTATTGGAAACGGTCATCTTAGTTTGCTTCCTTGTCTTCTAACCTACGTCACTGGGCTGGTTTGAACTCTTCGACAGCGTCAGGTAGTCTCGGCAAACAGAAAATGAGGGCCGGGGGCGAGACTGGAAACACTCAAAATATCTAGATTAAATAGAAATCCTTGCTTTTTTGCTCATTAAAAACCTTATTACAGAATGGATCTAGCCTGCAGTGTCGTGAATTCTTCGGTGGATATTTCTCGTTTCACAAGCCTAAATTTCGAGTAAGTGTATTCCCACAGTGCCGAGCACAAGATTTTTATTTCGTGGAAACCCGCCGCGATGGCTCAGTGGTTAGGGCGCTCGACTACTGATCCGGAGTACCCGGGTTCGAACCCGACCGCGGCGGCTGCGTTAATATGGAGAAAAAACGCTAACGCACCCGTGTGCTGTGCGATGTCAGTGCACGTTAAAGATCCCCAGGTGGTCGAAATTAATCCAGAGACCTCCACTACGGCACCTATTTCTTCCTTTCTTCTTTCATTCCCTCCTTTATCCCTTCCCTTACGGCGCGGTTCAGGTGTCCAACGATATATGAGACAGATACTGCGCTATTTCCTTTCCCCAAAAACCAATTATTATTATTATTATTATTATTATTATTATTATTATTATTATTATTATTATTATTATTATTATTATTATTATTATTATTATTATTATTATTATTATTATTATTAATAATAATAATAATATTATTATTATTATTATTATTTTGTGGAGGTACCTACCTTTTCTGTGCACTTCGAATCAGCTCCATGACGAAAAACAATACTCATTGAGGTAATCTCTGATGCCGACACTGCTGTGAGGTCTCTATTTTTGCTACGCGTTCTTAAAAACGTTATTTACAGTGATTGTCTAAATAGCATAAAACTTTCTTTTTGTAAATTTATACACAATACGTCTGTTTTCCTTTCTATGTGCGGTGCGAGGTATGATATTCGCAGCATAGCGTAATGTGGATTGTATTGTGACATGAGATGCGGTGTGGATTTGTTCGTCTGGCGCTTAGCCGTGCGTGTTGATTTCGACCTTTTGAAGTCGTTAAAAAGTTAATAATGGAAGGTGGCTCTGCATGGTTATCTAAACTGTTTTATCTAATTCTGTTGCGCCTTATCTACCTCAACATTGGTCTTTTTCTTTTAACCCTTGCTGCTTCTTTAATACCACGCGTCAGTCGGTTGCGAACTACTTCCGAAAATTTATAGAAACTTTTTTCTCTAGTCAAATCGTTGTCATTGAGTTCACGCGGACGCATAAGGTTAGCAATTGAATCTTGTAACTAAATTTTGAAACTCTAAATGTAGTGGCTGCTTAAATGTTACGACTTGCGCGCATGACACCGTTCAGCATTTGATTCCTCACCTGAAAATTCCCAGCGCACAGTAGTACTTCTTTAGGCGGTCTAGAGACTGTCCATAGGCTTCTGTCTATAAAGCCTGTAGACTCTCTATAGACGAACCCTAGTGAAGTCTATATGCAATACAAATCCTACAGACAGTCTGTAGACAATCTATAGTTTTATGGCCATACACTTTTAGCAGACTTTTATCTATAGAAAGTCTATAGAGTATGAGTAGACAAAAAGAAATCTCTTGGAAGGCAATAGTCTATAAGCTTCATTCATGACATGAAACACACACAGCACACAGATGACACTTGCTGTACTGCTTTAATCACATAGCAATATCATGAATAACAACGTATTACAGCGATAATCAATGCGAAACTAATATTAGCAACGCAAAACAGCGGCTACGCCGTGCCAGCGCACCTAATTCACATTTAGCCTAACAACTCAAATCTGGTATTCTTTTTTGTTTTAATCAAAAGCTCCTTGACAAAATAAGCGAACACCAGCCTGTGGCGCTGAAAAAAAAAAGCGGGAAGAATAATTTAAATCCTAGTTTTATCTCGTGGTAGTCTCATTTTATCGCTACTGACGATGTCTGTGCACTTTGACATCAGGGGCTTGATATAGAGTTAGTATAGTAACTCTATAAAATTCTCTCTTCAGGACGTCTGCCGTGACGCCCAGGTGGCGAGCAGTGGCAATAACGAGTGCGGCAATAACCGACTGGACCTCTTTGCTCATAAGCATTAAAGTATGAAAATGCATGGTTAAACAATAATTCAAAGCGTCTTCGTAGTGGGGACCGAATTGGAGCCCTGAGATTACGAACAAACCTTTTTCCAACGCGGTCTCTCACCAATAATAAAAGCACCGATTCAAGTGCCCAGCTGTATAGGAGAGGTGGACTCCGGCGTGAGACCACATTCCACATGCTGCAAGAATGTGCAAGAGTGCGAATCACTCAATTTTCCTCACCCGCCGCGGTGGCTCAGTGGTTAGGGCGCTCGACTACTGATCCGGAGTTCCCGGGTTCGAACCCGACCGCGGCGGCTGCGTTTTTATGGAGGCAAAACGCTAAGGCAACCCCGTGTGCTGTGTGATGTCAGTGCACGTTAAAGATCCCCAGGTGGTCGAAATTATTCCGGAGTCCTCCACTACGGCACCTCTTTCTTACTTTCTTCTTTCACTCCCTCCTTTATCCCTTCCTTTACGGCGCGGTTCAGGTGTCCAACGATATATGAGACAGATACTGCGCCATTTACTTTCCCCCCAAAACAAATTATTAATTATTATCAATTTTCCTCGTACTGAGCGTCATAATATTATCTCCAAGCAAGTCGCCAGACTTGCCAGGGAGAAACGCGTTGAGGTAAAAGCCCGTGAAGAACCAGTCTTCACGGCTAGCGGAACGTGATTCAAACCAGACACCGTCATAGAGTCAGGCTCACAGATAATCATTGTAGGTGTGGTGGTGGTGGTGAAAACTTTTAATTGCTGCAATAGAGTTTGGGAGCCACAGAGTGGCCCCGCTACATGGTCGGCGTCCCTAGTCCGGGACATCGCATGACAATGCCCCGTCTCTCGCCCGTGTCACCAGAGCCCTTTGGGACTCAAGCGAGGAGCAGTTGAGGAGGGCAGTCTCCCATGCCTCTCTGGAAGGGGTAGGGGAAGGGGGAGGTAGGGATTTTGAGTGCATGCCCACACCATGTGGAAGATATCACAGGTCTCCCCACAGTGCGGGCATCGCCCATCCGTGTTAGGATCGTAATGCTTTAAGATTGCAGGACAGAGCAGAGTACCTGTCTGCAGGCGCCTTAAAGTTCGCTCCTCCGTCTTACTCAGCCCCTTGGCGGGGTAGATGTGGCGGCGGTGTGGGACTGTAATCAAGGTTTTTTTCACCCATAAAACTTGGAGAAAGCTGACAAGTATAACGTGCTCCGGGCCAACTTCCGGCAAGGAACAAATAATAATAATAATTGGTTTTGGGGGAAAGGAAATGGCGCAGTATCTGTCTCATATATCGTTGGACATTTGAACCGCGCCGTACGGGAAGGGATAAAGGAGGGAGTGAAAGAAGAAAGGAAGAGAGAGGTGCCTTAGTGGAGGGCTCCGGAATAATTTCGAAATTCGGGAGGGGGGGGCACTTTGTTGACCTAAATTGCGGTGAGGCGAAAGCCTTTAGCGAGGTTCTTCTTAGGCCACTGGTGTGTGGTGATGTTGATTAAAGACTACAAAGAGCGTTTAGGCGGCATCCTTGCAGATCGGCGCTCAGGAGGCGTCTGGATTGGGACGCGGTTGGCAAGAGGTCCACGGAATGCCATCGCCCGTTCGGCGCGACGCCTTGCCCGTCGGTCAGCTTAAAGAAAGGGAATGACCCCTGTCTCACATATCTCGGTGGACACCCGAACCGCGTTTCATTGACAGCTGTAGTGTGACAGATTTCGCGGACGGATGGAGGGACAACGATGAGCCATTAAAGGCTTTAGCCTTAAAAAGCTGCTGATAACCGCAACCGCGTTTGCCGGCAACAGCACTGCTGACGGCAGCGCTACTGGCAGCATAGTGACAGTCTGCCTTTATGAAAACATCATGAGAGGTGTTTATTGATCAAATTGAATATTATCAGGAGAGATCATGAGAAAGTATGGCCAAACCATGTTATATTGTGACTAGTTAACTCGTCTGAAGTGTCTTCCAGCACAAACAACAAATATAACGAAACACATTTAGCTCAATCGTGTTAATAAAAAGTTGGATATTGACTGCAGGCGGCGTTTGGAGCAATTGGAGAGCCACGAAGTTTTAACACAGCTGAGCACAACCGCGGCTCTGGCCTGACGTTCTTTCTCAATTTAAGATATGTATTGCTGCCTAGACCGCGAGCTTTTCCATTGCTTTTGTCATCATGGGGAAATATATTTAAAATATTCCAAGGTCTTTATTGTCATTTCTGGCAGACCTTTAAATGATCTCAGCAGAGGCTATTAGCATGCTACGTGCCTCGTGGTGGGGTTTGAAATGCAGAAACATCGGGCAATCAGGTACAGTAAGTACAGGTCACTGTGAAAGCTTGTCAAAGCAGTCAACGTGTATCTTGTTCGTTATGTGGGTTAGCCAGTACGAAGTGGGTTATATGAAAAAAAGTGTCCAAACCGTAGCCTCTGATGGTTTTTTTTTCTTTCATTCATTTTTTATTTCAAGGGCGCATGATATCAGACTTACTAAAGCGAAGTCATCTCGGGTATTAGGCAAATATCAGCGCAGGCTCGACAAAAAGTTCTGCGGCCAATCAGTTTATCAAAAAAAAAAACAGACAACTTTGAGGAAACCTTCGCAGCAATCTGTTAAACCTAAAATAGGGGTTAAAAAAAAAACTAGCAGGAACCACGTGCTTCGATTCTAAGCCAAGTTAATAACAATATGCAAACTATCGCCCTCGAAATTTAGATTATGTTTCCTCAATTTTCTCAGCCTACCTATTACGGACCTTCAAACTTTGCTTTCCAGAAGCGCGTGCCCATGCCTGCGAATTTGAGCCCCTCAAGTCGACTCTTTTTTCTTTTGGTGCTGAACAGCACAGACGAACTTTTCAAATTTCTCATTACGCTCGCTCGCGTTATAAGGCCTTCAGGAAAGCGTGCGGGTGTAAAAAATTCGAGAGGTCGCAAGGTGCCGCCTTATCTCCTGGGGATGTCCCGCGCTGCGCCCTTCATGCGGCGCGTAGATACTCTCCCTTCCTGACAAGTTCCTCCAGTCGCAAGCACCCCACCTCCTCTCATGGGAGAGCCGCCGTTCTCTGGGGCGCTTCAGTTCGGAAGCCTAAAGGGAACCTGCATTTTGCTTGTTTCATTTCTTGCTACTTTTTTTTGTTCTTAACACCTGCAAGTTCAAGTTTGTTCTTCTTGACATCCACAAGCTCAACGTGTTAGTGGAAGGCGCGTAGGGCACAGCTTTAATAAAGGTGGACGAGAAAAAGGTTAAGCAGCGCTGCAGTCTCGCAGTATAGGAGCGACTCGAAACTTTGATTGCGTATCTGTCTGAGCCCACGTGCGCTTAAGAGTCCCCCGAAATGTGCTTGTTTTAGCACAAGTTGGCTCGGTGCGATGGACTGCAAAGAGTGCGTTGCTCTCCTGGTAAGCTTTTCAGATTGGTGATCATTTTTTCATGACTCTAAGGAAACTCTGGCGAAAGAGTGCCATGGCACAACGTATTTTTCATCTACTCAGGGAGGGAGGTGGGGGGGGAGGTTGTAAACGGCCGATGATCCAAGCATTTCACTTCTTACGAGCCGAGCAACGTGTCTAAAGAAACCTTATGAGAGAAGCCCGATGAGAGGGAGAGAAAGAGAAGTTGTTGCCAGGAAGAAAGAAAAGGAAAGTGCACAGGCCTACCCACTGGCTCAAGCCGAGCCACAATCGCTACCACTTGCAGATAGTAATAATAATAATTAAGTGTTTTTTTTTGGGAAGGAAACGGCGCAGTATCTGGCTCATATATCGTTGGACACCTGAACCACGCCGTAAGGGAAGGGATAAAGGAGGGAGTGAAAGAAGAAAGGAAGAAGAGGTGCCGTAGTGGAGGGCTCCGGAATAATTTCGACCACCTGGGGATCTTTAACGTGCATTGACATCGCACAGCACACGGGCGCCTGAGCGTTTTTCCTCCATAAAAACGCAGCCGCCGCGGTCGGGTTCGAACCCGGGAACTCCGGATCAGTAGTCGAGCGCCCTAACCACTGAGCCACCGCGGCGGGGTGCAGATAGTAGGAGAGTTGAAAGATAGGATAGACAGACAGGATAGTACAGACGCGCTAAAGACAAGGCCGATCCCGGAGGTAGTGCAACACCGGGCCAACCGCTGGCGGGAGTGAAGCATCCTTCAAACTCTCCGCCACATTTCCAAAAATAAGTCCAATTGGAGCCATAAAAGATACTCTACGGGATCTGGACAATCATTTTTCTCCCGATGAGTGCCCGGCGGCACTAGGAATCGAACCCCGCACCTCCCGCATGCGAAGCGGATGCTCATGCCACTATAGACTACTTCTGCGGTCAAAGCCTTTCTTTTTTTACTGTGTTAATTTCCGCTGAGCCTCTGCTCATCGTTCAAAAGGACACAATGCTAACTGTGAAAAAGTCGTGGTGCTTCTCCTGTACAGATCTTTTCTTTTTCATTCGAAAAGTGTGCCATGAGGCATACGTTGAAAAAAGGGGAAGGAATGAGGAAGATAGAAAGTTAAAAGAAGGAGTGAGAACCCATTGCGCTGAGGTAGTCGCAGAGGCTGCCGATCAAATGGTTGTTCATAGTCCACTCCACATAGTCCCGTTCACGGTTCCACCGCTGGCCCGCCTCCCAGAGGAGCCGTTTTCTGATAGCAGTCATTTTCATTTTCATTTATTTACCCTCAGGGCCATTAGGCGTTACGTAGGGGAGTGGGATCAACATAAAGTTCAAAAAAACAAAAACAGAAGCTAAACAATTTGAATAAAGTTACAGCACACACTGGTTTAATATCAATAACAGCACTTGCAAATGGCAGCATTACACAAAACAAACCACAAAAGAAAACAGCAGCTAATAAAATAAAACATAGATATAGACAGAGACTTATATAAAATTAGTGACAGCGTTACGAAAGGCAACAGTATCAGTAATTTAAGCAATATCGTGCGGAAGGTGATTCCAGCTGACACAAGTCGTGGCTAATTTGAACCAGGAAGGCGAGTGTAAAAACATTTACAGGTACACATGTTATAGACACGCTGACGTGAATTTCACTTAAACGGATTCATTGATTTATCTTCCGGGCGAGCTCCGGGTTGTCTAATTATTAAACGAAGATATAGATGAGACATTAGCGCTGACAACCAATGGTGAGTGCTGCCACCGCTAGCGCCTGAACATATAAGACGTTCCAGCAAACATTTTTAAAAAATTTTTAATTGGTTTTGGGGGAAAGGAAATGACGCAGTATCTGTCACATATCGGCGGACACCTGAACCGCGCCGAGGAAGTGAGAGAAGAAAGGCAGAAAGAGGTGCCGTAGTGGAGGGCTCCGGAATAATTTCGACCACCTGGGGATCTTTAACGTGCACTGATATCGCACAGCACACGGGCGCCTTTGTGTTTTGCCTCCATAAAAACGCTGCCACCGCGGAGGCAGTAACCAAGGATTAAAAAATATGCTGGGAACCAGTACGAGTACGCCACTCCAGACATGCTGTGAATAATTTTTTCGAGGGTGTTGGCCGACGGCGACTGATGAAATAAGGCGAGAGGAAGCCGCGAAAAAACAGAGGACGAAAGCGCGAGTTGTGCCTTAGCGTTTTTCCTCCATAAAAACGCTAAGGCGCCCGTGTGCTGTGCGATGTCAGTGCACGTTAAAGATCCCCAGGTGGTCGAAATTATTCCGGAGCCCTCCACTACGGTACCTCCTTCTTGCGTTCCTCTTTCACTCCCTCCCTTATCCCTTCCCTTACGGCGCGGTTCAGGTGTCCTCCGATATATGAGACAGATACTGCGCCATTTCCTTTCCCAAAAACCAATTATTATTTATTATTAATTCATCGTGCGCGTGCGGGGAGCATCTTCGATGTGCTGAACTATTCGGATTCTACAAACTTTTATGGCGGCGGTGCTGCCTCACAGCACGTCGGCGTCATCGCTGCGGCAAGTTTGAAACTTGCGGCGATGGTCGGTGGCAACTACACTGCGTTGCTCGCGAATCGAATCGCCACCGTTCTTGTCGACTTCCAAAGTTGCAATTAGTGAAATAAAAATGGATCCTGGTGCTTCCCCCCTGTTTCCTAGTCTGTTGTCTACTATTCAGAGCCCACTTCTGGTTGTGGTCGAGGTGCCTGTCCTTACCCTATTCTCTGGTTTTTCTCCGTGCGTCAACTCTTTCTGCGCCTTAGTGGCACTGGGATATCGGGGCTCGTTGCGTGCATTCTAGTGTGTGCTTTGTGCTCGCGGCGCGAAGACAGAACTCGGGTGTGTGACGTAGGTGATGCCAGTGTCGTTTGAGAGGAAGGGACGTCGCCGCCTGTCTCAATGCTCAGATTTAAGGCACGAGCAGATATCTTCAGATTAGGACCTTTCTTAGCTACAGTTTCTCGACAGGAGTGAGTAGGAAAAGTCGGCCCCTTGAGCAATATCCGCAAGTAAATACGTACACCCGCCACTCATTTGTGCTCTTTATTATCTTGGACGTAAAGAAGCCCGTGCCACAGACTATATCGCCGGGCATGATGCTCTTGTCACGTTCTACATGGTGGCTTCGACCAGAGGGTTTGTGATACGAACGTTTAGTCACAGTTCCCTCTGGAATCGAATCCACTATTCTTTAACTGTGTGCTGCCCGGGAAAAATATGAGCACTGACTGCCAAACATATGCTGATGTCAGGAATATTTGAGGACAGCTCAAATAAGTACTCAACTGAACATGGAGCTCTCTTCCATGCTTGGGAAGTAGCGCAAGGATTAATACCAGTCCAGGCGGTCGAAAGTAATACTTAGGACTCACGGCTTCGAAATAAGCACTCTTCCTGGGAGATTCTAAGACGTTAGGTTTTTGCGTCAAGTCAATCGTCTATGTTTCCCCCTTCTCCATGGTCATCCTTTTTCGATGACAGTCGTATTTTCAGACGGCGGGAAAATAGCTCCATGCGATTCTTTACCAACAGACGAAGGCAAAAATTGCAGAATGTGTTATGCGCAAAGTAATGCCCCTCGATGAGTTGCGCCTTTTCAAACGGCTTCGTAAGATAGAACAAGAAACTTTGCGTCGAGAAATATTCACATATATTGATGTCCTGTCTCCCTGCTTGACTAAAGCTATAGATGGAAGTCACTGCTGTCGTAATGTGGGCGTCATTTTCCTTAACTAAGGTCGTATTTTTGCGCTATATAATACGTATAATGCTCATTTTATGACAATTTTACTATTTTCATACTGTACATCTCTAACTAGTCATCGTGTAAATACAGACGATTATTTCCGATATATCTCCTGGCCACTGCTCGGGACCACGCATGCAACCTTACCGCAGCAGATCGAGGTTACGTCGTAAAACTCGGCTCACGCCTACAAGTTGGATGTTAATTTCGACTCCGAGGTCGGCTCTGCTGAATTGAAAAGAACAAGCATTGAACTTCCCCAAAAAGAAATGCGGGAACTGTACCCAAGCATCTTGGACATGGGCGAACAATTGATTTTTGTCCCATATGATCCAGTGTTCAGGCGCCTCATCAACAATGAAAGAGCGCGTGAACAGACGTTTTTTTCTTTTTCTCACCGGTCTCGCTAAAAAAAAATTCTGTTCAAGCGCCGTTCTCGATCGGCTGTCCGCAAGAACAACCAGCCAGAGAAAATGATTCAACACATCGACGACGCCTCACAATCGTCACCTGGCTATTAAAAACAACTCGGCTTCATATTCTACAGAGGGCGCCTGAAAAGTACAAACACAATCACTAAAGAATATAAAACAAGTGAGAAGCATACGAGACAGCGTACGCGAAGTTGCGCTTCGAAGCTAGTAAAAGCGAAATTACAAATCTTAAAACCAACTGGAAGCAAAAGGGGATGACAGCCGCACACCCTGGGGGCTTCGAAGAGGTCTCTCAGAATAAACACACTTGTGCCACCAATGTCCACCTCCCATTCCCCTCTCTCTACAATGTCCAACTTGCACGCAAACTCCTCTTCTCCCCTCTTTCAATTCTGCTCTTTTTACACGCTCCGGGAACTCTGTTTGTCAGCGCCATCAGAAGTTTGCGCGAGCTTCGAAAAAGTTGCTTAAGTTCTGCTGCAAGGCGTTTTTCTTATATCATGCCTCTGTATAAGCTCGGCCTGTGAAATTGCCCCGTTGGCAGAGCGGCCACCTTTTCAACGAAACAGTGGTTTGTGGTAGAGCATTCCCCTCGCATTCGGGAGGTGCTGGGTCCGACCCCCAGTGCCGCCGGGTACCTACCGGTTTTCTAATTAGGACTGAATCTCCCTCAGCCTGGTGCTATGTTCTTCTGCGGTAAAGCGTGTTATCGCACTTTTTTTACTCAAAGTGGGTCCAAGGACCCATTTCCCAAGCACTTCACCCCAAAGAACCCGAGAACTAGGCAAGAAGATAGCTTGTACCCACTGTATCAGCAGTGGGCACCCGGCAGCACTGGTACTGAACCTCGCACCTTCCGCTTGTTAAAGGCAGCAAAATAATGCCGGGAGGCCATACAATATTGCTTCTGGGCGTCGATGTTAAAGGTTCATGACTAGAGGTCGATATTAAAGAGCTTCAGTATTATACGAGAGGTCTATGGCAATCTGGTGCACCTAAACATGGAGCCTCCCATCCGAGCAATTGGTGATTCGATTTCGACCTGCACCGCTGACATTGAGGTGCCTCAAGTATTCTTTCAGCAAAATGAATACCCTGTTGGGAAAGTTTCTAAACAGTTGAGTGCAGTGGGGTCGTGCGGAGGCCCAGGGGCGTGCCCCGACTTAATCTCCAACAATAAAGTTTCTCTCTCTCTCTCTCTCGCCACCACACATAATCAGCCGGTGGGAGGAAAAACGCTAAGGCGCCCGTGTGCTGTGCGATGTCAGTGCACGTTAAAGATCCCCAGGTGGTCGAAATTATTCCGGAGCCCTCCACTACGGCACCTCTCTCTTCCTTTCTTCTTTCACTCCCTCCTTTATCCCTTCCCTTACGCCGCGGTTCAGGTGTCCAGCGATATATGAGACAGATACTGCGCCATTTCGTTTCCCCGCAAAACCAATTATTATTATTAACTCCCCATGGCAAAGACAGCAGCGTCGCAAGAGCGTCGTGCGGCGTTTTTTTACGTGCTCTTATTATGTTTTAGCGCTACGCTGCTGTTACGCAGCTCTCACAGACAGCAGCTTCTAAATGCTCACGAAAAGCCGAGATTACGATGTTGTGATGAGTGTGTATCGCAGACCGTAAAATGTCCACAGCAGGTAGAACCCTGGTATCCGTACTCGCCTCGATATAGATCGGTGTTGCTCGTTGCCCGGGTGCTTAAGTGCACAGTATTTCAAACTTTTCGCTAGAAGTTTGCTCATTAACTTTTGCAGTTTTAAACAATGACCTAGACTGCCCCCCACGCTCTTAGACTTAACTGCCGGCTGGCGCTGCCAATCACCACAACCGTGTCGCGTGGAGCTGACCACGCAAGTTCGCCCATTGTTTACTGAACAGCGTAGCGTTTCACTTCTAGCAGCTTTCCTAAAAGGACACTGGCTATCGGGCATTCTCACGCTCTAACGCGTTTCTATGCGTTAGGGACACCCGGAGCACTTCTAGTACCGGTCAGCTCCAGCGGCTGCAAGCTAGCCGCAGCGCGTAAACGTACATTGTTCCAAGCGCAGTAATAGTTAAGTTCACGGGGAGTCGCCGAGAGCTCTCGAATTAACGCAGCGTCGCGGCGCTCATGACGTCGCACGTTACCACTAACCGGGTACTTGCTCTTCATGGTAGACACCATTAACCGGGTGCTTACTCTTCATTGTAGACCCATACATTCTTATTTTTAGCTCTGAGGTCATCGCGGGGCGCGTATGAACTGGTCATTCAGGCACTAGCGCATTTATTCAGAAGCTTCGGTGTTGTACGACTCAAAAGGGGGAAGTAATAAAACTGCATGGTTTTCGCGCTCAAACGATGAACTGAACATGTGTACACTAAATATTCAAGTAAGCTCCATGTAGCATTTTGCGGATTACACGAAAAGGGTTCTTTTTATTTACATGAACAGAAAAGGAGAGATTGGTGCTGCATACCGGCTCCGGCTACTCCTTTTCACCAATTCGTAGCAACCACTTGGTCCGACTACGTACAGTTGAACATAACATAAAAAAACACAAACAGTGCACAACATATAAAACGGAGTACAAGCGTCAGTAAAAGTAACAATAATGAGAGAACAAAAATACCTTGAATATTAAGAGAATAGTATATATACCAACAGAATGCTAGGAAAAGAGCACGAAAAGGGGTTTGTTGTGGCGAATAATGAAATACATGAAAATGAAAGCCTGTGGTGGAATGCTGGCAGAGCAGTGCTGCTGTGCGGGCCTTAAAGTGCAGATTATTAATTGTGCTTGACGTGCATGGACGACCGCTCATTGGCATTTGGCGCGCGTAGCGGGCATATACAAATACTGGTCACAGCTCTGCCGGGGTCTGCTCCGGACAGGAGACTACGGAGATCGATAAAAATAACAAAATAAGAAAGAAAAAAATTATTGCAAGTTGCATTTTGAGGAAAGGCGCGGCGCTGCGCAGCTGCGGAACACCTGTGGCTCGGTGCTACTAGTGGCGCATGCGCAGTTGTGACTAGGGAGCGAGAGAGAAAGAGAAATGCGCCGTGTGTCCTCACTGTTCCTTGCGCATGCGTAGCACAGCTCTCCATTAATCGCACGAAACTGCTCGACCTGCGGCCAGTAAAGCTTTCTCTTTAAAAAGATCCCCAGGTGGTCGAAATTATTCCGGAGCCCTCCACTACGGACCTATTTGTTCCTCTCTTCTTTCACTCCCTCCTTTATCCCTTCCCTTACGGCGCGGTTCAGGTGTCCAACGATATATGAGACAGATACTGCGCCATTTCCTTTCCACCAAAAAACCAATTATTATTATTAAGGAGGGCGCGTGACTGCGCATTCGCCGGATACCACGCCACTTCCGGCTCGGTGTGGTCCTCGACATATTAGACCCCAATAAATGCACGACCTCGAACATCCCTGTCATATTAACCGAGGCAGTAGTGGGCACCGCAGATGTTCCGTTTTTAGACTACACAAGAGGCAACAGACCAATACTGCGCCGAACCCCAACAGGATAATCCTCTCAGGAATTGCGTGTCACGGGAGATAGAGGCATTCGGTTGCAGAGTGCGGTCGTTGACCGCGACTCACCCTATCCCCGTCTGTGCGGGCCCCGTCTTTCGCGCCTCAGTGCTTAGCGGGCCTCAAGCTTGATCTAGCAAGCCCCGGTCATCCTCGTTCTAACAGCGCTCCACTTGTTATTTCAGTGTGGCCCTCGTGTGCACAAAATTACAAGGATTGAAAATATCTAGCGGCTGCGTTTTTATGGAGGAAAAACGCTAAGGCGCCCGTGTGTTGTGCGATGTCAGTGCACGTTAAAGATCCCCAGGTGGTCGAAATTATTCCGGAGCCCTCCACTACGGCACCTTCTTCTTCCTTTCCTCTTTCACTCCCTCCCTTATCCCTTCCCTTACGGCGCGGTTCAGGTGTCCATCGATATATGAGACAGATACTGCGCCATTTCCTTTCCCCAAAAACCAATTATTATTATATTCTAGTTAATGTAGCCGTGGCATCAACTTCCATGCACCTAATAAGCACGTTCAACACGGCATCTTTGGATATATTACGCCAGCGTTGGCCTCTCTCTAGCTAGACTGCAGTTTTGATACCTTTTTTTAGCTCCGAAGATATTGAGTAATTTCTGATATTACTGTGCGGCTTACCTGCGCTAAAGTGGGTGCTAAAAATTAATTAGTTCGTATTTTCATTTCTTCGCTTACAGTCACACAGCAGGCTTGAAACACAAACTAGGTGGGCGAAGTTACAAAAGGAGGTAGTATTCAGTACAACGTAGAAGTGGTATCAACAGAAAGATTGAACTGATTTGAAGCAGCTCAAGCAGATAAAAATGAACGAATCTACTAATTACTTTCGCGTCTTCCTACACCCCCCCCCCCCTTCAAATATTTGTTTGTGAACATTTCCTTCAACCTGAGTGTTTTTAAGCGCAAGGCATCAGTGGCCCTTGTGGTCATCTCGTGCATTACTGGAAGACCATGTCAGCCCAGTACTGTGGTCTCTTTCGAAGGCGCTGCAGAAGAGCTCGAATGGCTGCCGTCTCGCCGAGGTGACCAAGTTGCATCAATAACCTTTGTGAAGCCAAAAGGTTTAGTGCTTCATTGTAGCTATTGCGCCACTTATGCATGGTGTGAGCAGATAATGACAGGCCCTACAATTGACAAGAAAAATTTCCTGAGCAGCAAGCTTGGCTGGGCTGTTCATATAACCAGAGCGCCGTCAGCGATGCTCTAATAAGCCTTGCTCCTCGCCAATTGTCTCTGGGCTCTTGCATGTGCAGATAATTACTTATAAACTGATACACAAGCAGCGTCGGGAAAAAGGAATAAGCAGCGCTGCAGCGAACTCCTTGGCTTTGTGAGCGAATGGCAGTAATTTCTGTCTTGCTTCGCTCCTCAGCAATGACTGTGAGCCATTGTTGCAGCACTCTAGAACTTCCGTATCCTTGCACCATAAGAAACCCGGGACCGCAGCGATGTTGGGAGGAACTGATTATGCGACTCTCTCTAATGATTAGTTCCCAAAAGCATTGCTTCTTACATTCACTTGTAGTCACCTATCGGCGTGCAAAATGAAGATAGTTTATCAACTTCAGACTAGATCGTGACCGTACATCTCATTTCTTTGTAGCGGTGATTGCGAAGAACTTGAGAAAAAAAAACGAACACTGTCAGTTGCAACAATCACTGTGTCACTTTGCCACGGCTCTCGGGCGCGCCCCAAATAAGTTCGGATTCTTGTTAGCCACTCGTCAAAATATGAGCAGAAACCTTTCCCCACATTTCCTTCTTCATGTCCGAAAACTGAAGTTTCGCCCTTGTTTTCAGCCAAGCACCCCGGCTGAGAGATTGTAGACGGCCCATGGAATGCAAGATCAGTGGGAGCAGGTGGCAGATGAGACCTAGTCACGAAGGTACTTACTTAATTAGGAGTTCGCGTTTTGAATTCACTGTGTTCACAGACCGTTCCTGGCTATCCAGCTCGCCACATTCTTTCTTACACGCGAACGTTTCGTGCGCGTAGGAATTCTAGCTTTCACCACTTCCTGCCTATCCTCTCGTCTTGTCCCCTAACCTCTTTCATTTCATTTCTCCATTCTGCCTGCTATCCTTTATTTCCGCAGCCGCAGCTCGTGTGATTCAGTATCGATGGCAGATGCCGGGGCTAGCAAAAGTCTTGTCCTTCCTTTTTACTATTATGTAAAAAAAACCACTACCACCACCACAACCACTTCCTGATTTCATGCAAGGCGCTAACTAAAGTGGGTGTTTCTTATTCTTTCCTGCTTTTGGTTTTTTTTATTGGACACAGAAGTCGATAAAAAGAAAGTGATAGGGCTAGAGGGATTACAAAGAACATGTGAAAGACATAAGGGCGAAAAAACGCTTTTAAAAGGCCAATGAGATGAGCAATTTATGATGACGTTAACTATGACATAGATCCGTTGGGCTGAATGATAGAAGAAAGAAAAGCCGTTGTATGGGGTACGAAAGGCAGCCTGGTGAATATACTACGTGCTTCACGACCTCTCAGCATTCTACCGCGCTGTTTTTATTAAATGGCCCGCAGGGGTCTGGGCACTCAGTACCCATGCCCCCGAGGATCACGTTTTCACGATGACTTCTAACTTTGCACGCCGAAAACTAAATGACCACAAATTTATGCTCAAAGGAACTTTTCGTGCTGACTGAAATTTGCACGGTCCGAAATATGCCACGTAACCTTGCGTTTTGTCAAATACACCAGAAGTTACTGAGCCTCGAATATGCGTGATTTTTTTGCCATTCTCGCACTTTGTGAGTGTCCATTCAACGAGTAAAGAACTAACTATCGACTGGAGCCAAAAACCGCTCGCCGCTTACCGATATTAACATTTCTTTTAAACTCTGCCGAACCAGCCTTCTTTTGGGTACAGTAAGCTTTCCAACCCGCTGCACGCAAGCAGGCTAATAATAATTGGTTTTTGGTGGAAAGGAAATGGCGCAGTATCTGTCTCATATATCGTTGGACACCTGAACCGCGCCGTAAGGGAAGGGATAAAGGAGGGAGCGAAAGAAGAGAGCTAGTCGAAAATGAAAATTGGTACTGTTTTATGCACGCACTCTATTTTTGGCTTACTCCGTAGGTGACAACTAGTTACCATTAATGGTGCACACCACTGAAAATAAATGCCTTACTCCCTCTAGAGAGCTAAACCTTGTTTTTCTCGCACGTGCAAGCGTTGGACAGCCGCCCTAATCTTTACTAGTTGCGTACACTGCTTAGGCTGTGTAGCGCCGGGAAATTATGCCGACTGGTCCTAATACCTCCTTTTTATCAAGGTTCTTTTCAGTTTCAGTGTGGGCTGGAACATTGTTTCTATTCTAGCTTGCCCTCCTCCTCTTTCACTTGCCGCCCCCCGATTCGCCTTTCTTCCTAATGCAAATCCGGGCGCTAAGCAGCCTTTGGTCGTCACTCAAGGGAAAGCCTAATCTGCCTCATTAACCTTTATTGATCACGGTTCTGGCCCCACACTTCCACCCTCAAGTCCTCATTAGTATGGTAATTAGCTTACGCATAGCGAATTAGTCTTGAGTGGCCTTCATTTATGCTGCCATTTCCTGCCCTCTTAGCTTAGATACTTCCGTCATTTGGTCTTTAAACCGCTTGCTTTTGTGCAAACATTGCTTCTTGTGTTTGCTTCCATATGCTGATTTTCTGCCTCACTCCTCAACGTAAGCCTCATGCAGTAAAATGATATTTGCTTGCGTAGATCGCCAGGTAGTCGAAATTATTCCGAAGCCCTCCACTAGTACGGCACCTCTTTGTTCCTTTCTTCTTTCACTCCCTCCTTTATCCCTTCCCTTACGGCGCGGTTCAGGCGTCCAACGGTATATGAGACAGATACTGCGCCATTTCCTTTCCCCAGAAACCAGTTATTATTATTATTATTATTATTATTATTATTATTATTATTATTATTATTATTATTATTATTATTATTATTATTATTATTATTAATTATTATTGCGTAGGAAGCTAGAAATTTCCTGTGGCTGTATTTATCTCTATTTAAATTAGTTCTGAAATGTTTTTATTACTCTCAGCAACTATATATGAGAAACTCCACCCCAGCTAGGCTACGTAGGATTAAAGAAACAACTGTGCTAAGTAAATAACAGAGCATAGAAAAGAAATTTCCGCAAAATTACTTATTTCTGTTACAACAGCGACACTTTCTAATGAGACAAATTATAAATGTAAACGTACTTTTTTCACTTCGATAAGAAAAATCGCTTCTCAGTACATTTTAATGGTTTTTTAACAAGGCGGTTATATTTTAAATTTGGTAAACGTCAGTAATAACTAGAGGTCTGACGAATACTTCAGGTGTAGGGTTGGCCAAGCTATGAGTTCTATACATGAGGCTGCTTGCATGAAGACTGAAGTTTGACTACGAAATTCGGGAGCAGCAGTTACAGCCTCTAGGTGCATTCTTTACACTTGGACACTGAATGTCATCTTTAAGTAGCGTCATATTGAAGCAATTCTCGCGTCGCGTTTCTGCCACTTTTCCTTTACAAGTCTGTCTTTACTGGCCCCTGACGCCACCATGACGGCTGCTGTCGTAGAAGGCACAAAAATTGCGAGAAACCAATGGCGCGCTTAAGTAATGCATTGCAGGGCATTGTAATCTTGCTTCGAATTTTTTTTAGATCATGTGTCGTGAAAGCTGTTCAAATGACAGCTTTAAAATGAGTCTGCCTACGGCTCAGCAGCTGCGCAGGGCGTTTTTGACAGTGTGACATATAAAACGAAGATAGGGCCTAACATTTCCTTAATGTCGCGCTCGAGCGTTGTAAGGAATGCGACAGGTAATATGCCTCGTAGAAATAGGGGAGTGAACGGGAGATGTTATCCAGCGTTCCTCCCGACAGCCGGGACTACAGTCATGTCGACGCGCGAATGCAAAAGCTCTTCCGGCATGGACCTGGAGATGAAAGCAGTGTGAGCAAAGATTCGAGCTTACTCACTCGGCTCTGTCGACATACTTTATATGCGAAATATGCGGAACGGAAAAACAGGTGGAAGCGACGAGGTTGTGAGAGAGAAGAGGGTCGGCGACATGACGCAGGCATTAGTCGCATAGCGGAAACAACTCGAGTTATTCCGTTCCTGTCGCAAGCATGGCAGACTGACTCCATCATTCCCCTTCGTTTGCTGTTTGTTGCTCAAATCTTAACTGAGCGAATGCGACACTGGCGGCAAGAAGCATTCCGGCCGAGAATTTCGCTTTGAGATTTGCTCGCACCTCTCGTCTTTGTTACTAAGCTATTTATCCGGCGAGATTACTGTGCGACGTCTCGTATGCTCCATGGCATTTATGCAAGAAGCTGAGCTTCCTCTCTTATCTCGTGCATTTCATAGATGCACCGACCAAACTGCGCGGGATGTGTTGTCAACGAGCACTAGCAAGCTAAAGTAGTTAAGTTTGTTAAACATTGTTCGAACGAACAGCATCTAAACACGTTCTTCAAAGAAGGCTCCTAGAATCAAGAAACAAAGAACTAATCTAATAAAATTCTTTATTGTGTGGATAATGTAAGCTGGGCGGGCCAGCTAACCAAAAAGTTAGAGTTAGGCAAACGCAAGAGGCTTCAATACTTTCTCAGGCTGTAGCTATGAGCGCTGAACCATACCACGTAGAAAGTTCACGCGTGTCTCTTACGAAGCTTCACGTAGCGAAGAGGTTAACACGACCCTGCGCTGGTAACTACAGCAAAGATTGCAGAGCTGCAGATAAACATGCTTCAAGCCTGGAAGATATGTGCCACATTAATCGATTTAAGACGTTAAGGATGCACGGTTTGGTCGCAGTGAGAAGCATATGAGCGTCCTTGTATAAATGTCGGCTAAGCACAGAAATTATAGCGTGATAACTAAAGCATGGGACCTCGCGGGCGCATCAGGACACGTCGAAACCACCTGCCGACACTTTGAAAAACGATGTGGTTAAAGAGCGTTCCCGCGTTTAACGTTGATGTCCTATCTTCGACTCACGGCGGTGCCGCCCTTCTGGCATGGATCTGGAGATAAAAGATTGCGCATAACTTAAAATGAGAAATCAAAACTATTCGTAATTAAATGAGGCAAGCCAATTTTTGCCAGGTAATAAAATGCCTGGCCTTCCTTCTTCAAAAGTACTCAGAGCTTTTTGTGGAATATTTTTTGCTAGCAATCGCTTGAAAAGTCTATCGGGGCAGGTAAAGTTCGTAGCGAATGCCTTAGACGCAGTGTCATTCCAAGAGTGTGATTAGGCATTTTTAATAAAACATAGGCGGGTAAGGCAGCTTCAGCAGCGACCGATTTCTTCAAATTGCAATTCATGTGAGCTACTATAGCATGGTCGTTTTTAAAAATTTGACGCAGTTTTCGCACAACAGGACCGGAAAAAGATTGAAATTGGTTTCTGAGGCGGAGAAAAATGATCGCAGTGACTGTCTCGCATACCTCGGCGGACGCCTGAACCAGCCCCGCAAGTAGAAGGGATAAAGGAGGAAGGGAAAGAAGCATCTAACGGTGATTTTCGCCGCCGGGCTTTCCTTCATCGAAGAATAATTATTGTGACCACTTTTTGAGAGATCTGCGCTGGGCGAACGATTACTTGTGAATTTCGAGAACGCTTATTTACACTTGCTTTAAGGCTTTCCGCGCCCTAACCACAACTGCAGGCAAGCACGCCCAGCAGCAGATCACCTAGAGCTCAGTAAATTAACGTTGTGCGCATGTATACTAGGAAAATTTATGCGTTCGAGTAAAGGCAGTGACTATCCTACTTTTTATTTTGCGTTGAAGAGAAAGAAAAATCACACGGTTGTTATCACCTGTAAATTGAATCTACTGGACATGCCCGGGCCCCGCCGCGGTGGCTCAGTGGTTAGGGCGCTCGACTACTGATCCGGAGTTCCCGGGCTCGAACCCGACCGCGGCGGCTGCGTTTTTATGTAGGAAAAACGCTGAGGCGCCCGTGTGCTGTGCGCTGTCAGTGCACGTTAAAGATCCCCAGGTGGTCGGAATTATTCCGGAGCCCTCCACTACGGCACCTCTCTTCCTTTCTTCTTTCACTCCCTCCTTTACCCTTCCCTTACGGCGCGGTTCAGGTGTCCAACGATATATGAGACAGATACTGCGCCATTTCCTTTCCCCCCAAAACCAATTATTATTATTATGGACATGTCCGGCGGCACGCTATACTCTATCATCCCACCTGCTCTGTTTAGCCTCAATAGAGGGGGTGGGGGGGGGGGGGCACGTGAATTTAAATCTAGGAACATGTGAGATCTTGTCGCAATATGAGATTATGGGCAGTGTCTTACCCGACCATCACATGCAATCGGCACACTATTGGAGATGGGTGGTTTTACCTTGGTTGATTACAGGACCAGCCTTTGCCAATACATTTCCAATATTGGACCGATTACCTGTACTGCTTGTGCAAAGGACGCCTGCAACCCCCCCTCCCCCCGTCACATTTGCGGTCGCCTTCCTCTTGCTTGTTTGCAAAGTCACGAGCACTCCACTCGCCCTAGGACGAGTCCATGGCCACTTAGTGCTGTTTTTTTCCCGTTTATGATTGCGGTCTCAATGTATGTAATCCGATCGTTTGCAGAAAAAGAAAGCATTTTTCTTTCTTAGTTCCTTTTACATACCCTATTCCGTTAATCCCGGGTTTGGGTAGCCAACTACAGGACCCTTCAGGCTAACCACCGGCGTTTGCTCTGCGTTCACCTGTCTCTAAGTAGCACCGAAGCACACAAACGATTTAAAAAGGAAGCTGCTGCAGAGTGCACCTTAGTTCCAGTAGCCTCGCTTCCATCAGGATCCCAAGTAGAGCTGTCACAAGATGCCTGCTGTCTTTTGATGCTGCACGCAAGTCGGCTGCCCACACGAAATAGCTTCCGTGTCATCCGATCGCGTTTCCGTACGTAGGCCGAGGCCCGGGCTACGCGCAATCTCGACGTTATTCGAACGAAGCAATTTCTCGCAGGCACCATGCTAGGTGAGGACAGCTTTTTATTGGTCTTTGCTGGAAAGAGAGAAAGTGGACCAATCGCGACACGTACAATGAGCAAGAACACTGTAATGAGTACATTCAGGGATATATAGCCTAGCAGAACATTCTTAAGTACTGCACTTATTAAATACATAAGCATTGACCATACATGGGTATTGCAGCCTCGTATAAATCTGCGTGAAAGAAAAGCTGGCCACGGGCGCCGTCTTAAGGAAACGAAAACATCGAGTATAATAAATATTTTTTCCTCGGCCGAGAGTAAATACGGGCGAAGGCAGCGGGGAAACGTGCTCAATGAGGCCGGTTGTAAATGTACAGCGGTATACCCCACACGGCTGAATAATGTGACAGCGAAATCCTCTTAGCCGCCTCCGCTTCATCTTTTCCTGCTGGTGTCTTCAGTTGTTTCTTTATTCCTTCGGTTCGCGTGTTTCAAAGGCTTTCGTCTTGATAGAACTCTCCACGAAAGTATGGAAGCGCGAGATATTCTCGGCGCAAATACGCTCTTTGTCTTCGAAGATCTCAGGCGACGAAGTAATCTCAGCTGGCGGAAGCAATCGAGCGTTTGCCCGCTCTCTCTCGTATCTAAAGGTTTTACTCATTCGACCTTTGTTATTTTGTATCGAGAGTTTCGTCCGCCCTTAATATGGTCAGTAACGCCGTCTTCTTCTCGATACGTTGCACTATTTCATTACTTATTTCAAGACGTCTTCTCTGGAAACTGCGCAAAAATCAGGTCTGTTAAGACGACGGAACTATTTTGTCAGTGTCCGCAAGAATTTTTTGAAATGTCTTACATTTTAAAATTTCATTTTTATTGCGTTTCAAGCGGCAAGTACGTTGAAGTAATTAATGCCATCGATAAGTATCGCGTGTTCGCACAGATAGGATTATATTGATATATTTACCCGGAAGCGTTTTCACTGCAGTAACCGTAATTGGCTCGCTTTACTAAGCTAAAGTACCGTGCTTATAGTCAGTAGCCTTTTTGGAATTTGGGATATGTATTTATTTCGTATTTCTTGTCGCGCAAGTTGTTGACCGCTCAGCTATATTTACTCGTGGCGAATTGAAAGAGTAGCCGATGTCTCCTCAGAATGCCGCACATGTAATCGGCTGCTCCCCGGCTTTTTAATCATTTAGTCTCCTCTGACTAGGTATTCGCGAACAAAAATAACCTGAGAGCGAAATAAAAATAAGGCGAGTCAGCGAGAAGCATTCAGGTGACGTAATTGAGCTCGAGAAAACAGTCTAGGTCCCGCCGCGGTGGCTCAGTGGTTAGGGCGCTCGACTACTGATCCGGAGTTCCCGGGTTCGAACCCGACCGCGGCGGCTGCGTTTTTATGGAGGAAAAACGCTAAGGTGCCCGTGTGCTGTGCGATGTCAGTGCACGTTAAAGATCCCCAGGTGGTCGAAATTATTCCGGAGCCCTCCACTACGGCACCTATTCTTCCTTTCTTCTTTCACTCCCTCCTTCATCCCTTCCCTGACGGCGTGGTTCAGGTGTCCAAAGATATATGAGACAGATACTGCGCCATTTCCTTTCCCCCAAAACCAAACAGTCTAGCGTTCGTTTCAATTGAGGCCTACCTGCTTTATTAATGAGTCTGTAAAGACGTGCACAAAAAGACGGGGTGATATTTTTGTCTTCATGATGTCCAAAGCAAAAATATCAATGTTCCTGGCTCAGTAAGTATGCACGCAATTGTTGAGAATTACAAGAAGCTAAGAGTCAGGGTTCAACGGGGTGATTTTCTATTTTGCGCACAACAGCCAAGAATAGAGCTAAGTACTAAAAAAACAATGTTCAGGAATAATCATGAGCCGATATAGCAGCCAAATGAAAGTATGAAGCCAGGAAGAAAATGCAAAGCCGGAAGAAGCGACCATATAAAAAGAAGAGGCAGAGATAGCTAAAGTGAGAAAGCATGTTCAAAAAGCGTGTCTACTGTGGATAATGAACCTTGACCGAAACTCTGCTGAAATTAGGTCCCGGTTACATACGCACACAGAGACCTTTACGTGACCAAGAGAGAAAGTGAATATTGTGTCATGAAAAAAAGTGCAGAATGAAAAAGCAGTCCTTGAATTGTCATTTTACTTCTGTGATTCTAGACTGGAGCACGTGAGTTACGCGGGACAAAATACTACTTCTGACAGAAAAAAAAAGCTCAGTGGTTAGGGCGCTCGACTACTGATCCGGAGTTCCCGGGCTCGAACCCGACCGCGGCGGCTGCGTTTTTATGGAGGAAAAACGCTAAGGCGCCCGTGTGCTGTGTGATGTCAGTGCACGTTAAAGATCCCCAGGTGGTCGAAATTATTCCGGAGCCCTCCACTACGGCACCTAATTCTTCCTTTCTTCTTTCACTCCCTCTCTTATCCCTCCCCTTACGGCGCGGTTCAGGTGTCCAACGATATATGAGACAGATACTGCGCCATTTCCTTTCCCCCCAAAACCAATTATTATTATATATACAGAAAAAAAAGGAATGACGGTTACAAAGCCCCTGCAGAGTGCTTGAAAGGTACAGTACTGAGTGTGGCCGACAAATTTGCTTTCTGGACCGGGGTAGGAAAGCAAGCAGCGTAGCTTCGACAACAGGAAAATAAATCACCCCGCCTTGCTCAAGGAATGCAAACGCTTCCCTCTTACCCGTCTTCCCGAAATGCGAGTTCCGGCTGATTAGGGAAGGTGACATACAAAAATAAATAAAACGCCTAGTCATGCCATCGAGAGGAATTGCCTTCCGCCGACCCTTGGCTACAGTTTCTTCCGCATTTCGGCTAGGCAGGAAAAAAAAAGGGGAACATCAAAGGGAAAGCTCGGTCTTGGGCGATGTCTTGCGCTCTCGTTTCTAGGGAAAGAACAGGGAAAAGCGAAGTCAACGTGGCACCCCCCCCCCCCCCCGCGAGTACACTGACCCCACCTCCTTTCGTTTTTATCAGCAGGCTGGCAGCGATGGCTGTAAACAGAGCGACTGGCCTCCCGCCGGAGCCATTGTACCTTTTGTACCAGGTGACCATACCTGGCTCTTGTTGCTACTATAGATAAGAGGTGATGCAAACGGATTAATTGACTTCGCCGATCATGCGTGTAGTCTCGCGATGGGACCTTCTCGTTTGCCGATAGATTGTCGGTTCGGCATGTCATCAATAGGCCTAGGAAACGGCCGAGGTTTCTGATAGAGGGTGTTAGCGCAAACCGCAAGACGCGCTTAAACGTAAGCGACGAAAGTGGCAAGAGAGGAAGCAGACCATCTAGCCATCCCGTAAGAAGAGCCTATCGCGTTGTACCTTGGCTGCATCAAGGCACTGGTTGTTTACAGCTATTCGTACGTGATACTTGGGCGCTGACCGCGTAGCATTGTTTACGGTGCTGTGTTTTGTGGCTTAATACGCGGCGTAAAAAAATTCACAAGCCCACGTCTTTCGGGGTCTTTTGATGTATTTTAATTTTAATTGGCTTTTGGGGAAAGGAAATGGCGCAGTATCTGTCTCATATATCGTTGGACACCTGAACCGCGCCGTAAGGGAAGGGATAAAGGAGGGAGTGAAAGAAGAAAGGAAGAAGAGGTGCCGTAGTGGAGGGCTCCGGAATAATTTCGACCACCTGGGGATCTTTAACGTGCACTGACATCGCACAGCACACGGGCGCCTTAGCGTTTTTCCTCCATAAAAGCGCAGCCACCGCGGTCGGGTTCGAACCCGGGAACTCCGGATCAGTAGTCGAGCGCCCTAACCACTGAGCCACCGCGGCGGGTCAAGGGTCTTTTGATGTACTTAATCTTGTCCTAGGTGCTGAGAAAGACTTTTGATCTACTTAATTTTGTTCTAGCTGCTGAGAAAAACTATATAAACTACAGATTAGGTATCCCTTTCAGTCGTCGAGCTGTACTGCAAGTCCAGAGGCGTGGCGTTCACTCCTTAACTTACGTCCATCATGCGATTTGTTTATAGGGACCTTAGCACGGTGATAGCCATATCTGCAGCTCTAATACGCACTATGCTGTAGTGCAAGAAAGACATTAATTTCTGATAAAGATTTACCGTCTGTACGTAGGACACAAATTAGTCTGACTCGTCGCTTCGCCAATTATGGCTCTTGCCTTCCTCGCAGACTAATAATTAGGCGGCGCAGAAATTTGTTTTTTACATTTTTTTTAGCCGAAATGGCTCAGTGGTTAGGGAGCTCGGCTACTGAGCCGGAGTTCCCGGGTTTGAACCCGGCCGCGTATCGATGGAAGCGAAATGCAGAAGACGCCAGTGTGCTGTGTGATGTCAGTGCACGCTAAAGACCCCCGGTGGTCGAAACTGTTACGGAGACCTCCACAACGCATCTCTTCCTTTCTTCTTTCACTCCTTTCTTTATCCCTTCCCTTACGACGCGGTTCGTTCATCCAGACCAGGGCCGTCGAGTGGGCCACCCAGGTCGCCGTCAGCCATGGGGTGATGGCCATCAAGCACGGAATCGTCCGCACAGGCGTTCTGACGAAAATAAGTTTTTTTTCGTCCATCCATCCATCCATCCATCCATCCATCCATCCATCCATCCATCCATCCATCCATCCATCCATCCATACATACATACATACATGCATACATACATACATACATACATACATACATACATACATACATACGTCCGTCCGTCCGTCCGTCCGTCCGTCCGTCCGTCCGTCCGTCCGTCCGTCCGTCCGTCCGTCCGTCCGTCCATCCATCCATCCATCCATCCATCCATCCATCCATCCATCCATCCATCCATCCATCCATACATACATACATACATACATACATACATACATACATACATACATACATACATACATACATACATACATACATACATACATACATACATACATACATACATACATACATACATACATACATACATACATACATACATACATACATACATACATACATACATCCATTCATTCATTCATTCATTCATTCATTCATTCATTCATTCATTCATTCATTCATCCATCCATCCATCCATCCATCCATTCATCCATCCATCCATCTAATCATCCATACATCCATCCATCCACGCATTCAATCATTCATTCATTCATTCATTCATCCATCCATTCCTTCATTCATTCATTCATTCATTCATTCATTTCTTCATCCATTCATTCATTCATTTATTCATTCATTCATCCATCCATTTATTCATTCATCCATCCATCCATCCATCCATCCATCCATCCATCCATCCATCCATCCATCCATTCATTCATTCATTCATTCATTCATTCATTCATTCATTCATCCATCCATCCATCCATCCATCCATCCATCCATCCATCCATCCATCCTTCCATTCATTCATTCATTCATTCATTCATTCATTCATTCATTCATTCATTCATTCATCCATTCATCCATCGGATGTGTACCGACATAGCTGAGACAGTTAACGTGCCAGGAACGCAGGAGGCTTGCGTCGGTGATCCAAGGGAGGTCAACGGCAGCACGGACCCAACGTCCGACGGCTACCACCTCCAGGCTTGAATGACTCGACCTCCGCTGCTCTGTCACCCTTCACACTTCGGTTTTCTCACACAATCAGCTCTCCGCTTTTCGTGCTCGCCACGCTCTTCGTCGCCGTCGCCTCGCACACACCATTCGCACACGCGCAACACTGGGCTGGCACGCGCAGCGCTCCGCTGTCGACGCACCACTGTGCGCACACCACAAGCTTAAAGCGCAACTGAGGTGTCCACCGTCCCAGGGGGCCAGTTATGCGCCTTTCCTTTGGTTTGGAAGAAAATTGATTGGTTTCTAAAGTTGGTTTCGAAGAAGGGAAATGGCACACTGTCTCACATACATCGGTGGACACACGAACCGGTTTTGAGGTAAGGAAATGGCGTAATCACTGCCTCACATATATCGGTGGACACTCCAATTGCGTCGTAAGGGGGATTGAACTCCGGCTCATTTGGCCAAAATCGAGAGCATCGCAGAATGTTACTGGTAAGCGTAATCAGCACCGCAGCTGTAACATGACTGCAAATGCTGCGCTTTTAAGCCGATTGATACATTCATGTGTCAGGCTCTTATATCAGAGAACACTCGTTAACGCACCGGAAGATCGTAATAACCGCTCCTAATTAACCGTTCCCATCGCGCCCGAAAATCAAAATATAAGCAGCTGTACGCTGCGTTCCACGGCCTGCTTAATTCTTCAAAACTGGCACTCCAAATAATTTCTCTCTCGGAAAACCATCGTGAACACCGACTACAACGCGCTACTGTAAACACATATGCAGGGCGGACATTCCGGAGCAGCAACAAGCGTTTTTGACCAGGTCCTGCGCATTCCTTGGTCCGATGGCCGCATGTTTGACTGAGGTGAAATGCAAGACATTCCAATGTTGTGCACTCTGGCCGAAGCCCGTCGGCAGCCGGCGAGGGCAATGTACCCGGCGTTGCGGACTCTGCGTCTCCTCATCTGGCAACCTGTCTGACCGCGGCTTCTGCGGCGCTAGCACACTCATTTCTTTGTCGTACGGGAGGGCCGACTGGCTATGCCGATGCTACGGTATTAGCTAGGCCGCCCCGCTCACCCCCCCCCCTCGTTTCTGACTGTTGTGCAATTAGATTGTGCATGGTTTGTTTGTTGGTTTGTTTTAGCTGTCCTGGGGGTGGCTCTGGGAGTGTACCCTCCCCACTTGGGGAGGGCTGATTCTTTTGTACAGTGCCGCGCCATTTTAACAGATATTATTAATGTTAAATATGTACTGTGTACCTTTTGTGATCATCCGACGTTAAGTGATTAGCTTGTTAATCTAGTCGTGGTCATGTACAGACGGGTTTTGATTGTGTAGATTTGGTCTTGGTGTGTCAATAAACTTCCCTTTATGTTGTGCGCTCACTGCACGTAAGAGGACCCTAGTGACCGGTTACCGAACCCAGTGAGACTTCACAGCCTATTCTTATTCGTAGTATAGAATAATAATAATAATAATAATAATAATAATAATAATAATAATAATAATAATAATAATAATAATAATAATTGGTTTTTGAGGGGGAAAGGAAATGGCGCAGTATTTGTCTCATATATGGTTGGACACCTGAACCGCGCCGCAAGGGAAGGGTAAAGAAGGGAGTGAAAGAAGAAAGGAAGAGAGAGGTGCCGTAGTGGAGGGCTCCGGAATAATTTCGACCACCTGGGGATCTTTAACGTGCACTGACATCGCACAGCACACGGGCGCCTTAGCGTTTTTCCTCCATAAAAATGCAGCCGCCGCGGTCGGGTTCGAACCCGGGAACTCCGGATCAGTAGTCGAGCGCCCTAACCACTGAGCCACCGCGGCGGGGCTCAGTGGTTTTTTCGGAGTATAGAAAAAAATTGGTTTTTGGGCAAAGGGTCGAATCCGACCGCGGCGGCTGCGTTTTTATGGAGGAAAAACGCTAAGGCGCCCGTGTGCTGTGCGATGTCAGTGCACGTTAAACATCCCCAGGTGGTCGAAATTATTCCGGAGCACTCCACTACGGCACCTCTCTTCCTTCCTTCTTTCACTCCCTCCTTCATCTCGTCCCTTACGGCGCGGTTCAGGTGTCGAACGATATATCAGACAGATACTGCGCCATTTCCTTTTCCCCAAAACCAACTATTATTATTATTATTATTATTATTATTATTATTATTATTATTATTATTATTATTATTATTATTATTATTATTAAATGAAATGGCGCAGTATCTATCTCACTTATCGGTGGACACCTGAACCCCGCCGTAAGGGCAGGGATAAAGGAGGGAATAAGAGAAGAAAGGAAGAAAGAGGTGCCGTAGTGGAGGGCTCCTGAATAGTTTCGACCACCTGGGAATTTTCGACATGCACTGACATCGTAGAGCATAAGGGCGGGTAAGGGGTCACGCCGAACGGGCGATGGCGTTCCGTGGACTCCCTGGCAGTGCTGCAACATGCTGTCGCGTTCCACTCTTAAGGGCGGAGCTTAAGCGCCCTCCAATTTTTTGAAGCGAAAATCTTCACTACGCTTGTCAACAGCGCGCTTCGCGCGAGCCGGCGTATGTCGGAACACGAGTGACGTCACGCACGGCGCAGGTGGCCGCCACCGACTCCGTCTTTCTCTCTCTATCGCTCCCTAATCACTACTGCTCGTGCACCACTAGTAGCACGGAGCCACAGGTGTTCCGCCGCTGCGCAGCGCCGCGCCTTTCCTCAAAAACCAGTAAGAATTGGTTTTTGTGGTAAAGAAATGGCGCAGTATCTGTCTCATATATCGTTGGACATCTGAACAGCGCCGTAAGGGAAGGGATAAAGGAGGGAGTGAAAGGAGAAAGGAAAAGAGAGGTGCCGTAGTGGGGGCTCCGGAATAATTTCGACCACCTGGGCATCTTTAACGTGCACTGACATCGCACAGCACACGGGGGCCTTAGCGTTTCGCATCCATAAAAACGCAGCCGATGCGGTCGGGTTCGAATCCGGGAACTCCGGATCAGTAGCCGGGCGCTCTAACCACTGAGCCACCGCGACGGGTTCCACAAAAATGCAACTTTAAACGCAGCCGCCGCGGTCGGGTTCGAACCCGGGAACTCCGGATCAGTGGTTAGGGCGCTCGACTACTGATCCGGAGTTCCCGGGTTCGAACCCGACCGCGGCGGCTGCGTTTTTATGGAGGAAAAACGCTAAGGCGCCCGTGTGCTGTGCGATGTCAGCGCACGTTAAAGATCCCCAGGTGGTCGAAATTATTCCGGAGCCCTCCACTACGGGACCTCATTCTTCCTTTCTTCTTTCACTCCCTCCTTTATCCCTTCCATTACGGCGCGGTTCAGGTGTCCAACGATATATGAGACAGATACTGCGCCATTTCCTTTCCCCAAAAAAACCAATTATTATTCAATTGTCAATTTTCATTCTTCTTTCCCGCCCTTCTTTATCCCTTCCTTTACAGCGCGGTTCGGATGTTCACCGAGATATATGAGACGGTTGCTGTGCCATTCCCTTTCCTCAAAAACTAAACAAAACAAGTGAGCCGATGGCGTTCATAGAGTTCATTGGCGTTGACTACTTTGCAAAGGCCGTTCATTTTCACGAAAGGAAAAACGCACAACCAGCTCCGCGGGTGAGTCGAGACCTCAATCTCGCTTTCAATGTACGTGGCGCGGCGTTGGTGTCCAACTGCAAAAGCCTGCTTTGATTGCGTTCCGCACACTGGATAGGCAGCGCGCCCTCCCTGCCGCCCTGGGAGGTGGCATGCATTTAATGGTTGATCGCGAGAGATTGATCACCAAATGAACACTGCGGCCTAGCCATTGCTACAGTGCCGCATGTCAGCCACAACGCTGTGAGCGCTAATGCATTCAGGCTACATCTCTCTCTCACCACCGCCACATGTATCAAAAGCACGCATGAGGCGTCCGCATAACCAGGGCGCCAGTTATGCGCCCTTCCTTTCCTCAATGCCATCGCCGTCTAGACCATCGTCAACGCCAGCATCTTTCGCTTTGTATATCCTGGATTAGCTGAGCTAATCCACATTATTTTTTTTGCCTTTCGCCGCCATCGAAATTACCCGCCGCTGTGGCTCAGTGGTTAGCGCGCTCGGCTGCTGATCCGGAGTACCCGGGTTTGAACCCGACCGCGGCGGCCGCGTTTCATGGAGGCGAAACGCAAAGGAGATCGTGTGCTGTGCGATGTCAGTGCACGTTAAAGATGTGGTCGATATTATTCCAGAGCCTCCCCCCTACGGCACCTCTTCTTCCTTTCTTCTGTCAGTTCCTCCTTTATCCCTTCCCTTACCGGCGCGGTACAGGTGTTCGACGATATGCTAGACAAATACTGTGCCAATTCCTTTAATAATAATAATAATTGGTTTTTGGGGAAAGGAAATGGTACCCGCCGCGGTGGGTCAGTGGTTAGGGCGCTCGACTACTGATCCGGAGTTCCCGGGTTCGAACCCGACCGCGGCGGCTGCGTTTTTATGGAGAAAAACGCTAAGGCGCCCGTGTGCTGTGCGATGTCAGTGCACGTTAAAGATCCCCAGGTGGTCGAAATTATTCCGGAGCCCTCCTCTACGGCACCTCTTTCTCTCTTCTTTCACTCCCTCCTTTAACCCTTCCCTCACGGCGCGGTTCAGGTGTCCAACGGCATTTGAGACAGATACTGCGCCATTTGCTTTCCCCCAAAACCAATTATTATTATTATTATAAGGAAATGGCGCAGTATCTGTCTCATATATCGTTGGACACCTGAACCGGGCCGCAAGGGAAGGGGTAAAGGAGGGCGTGAAAGAAGAAAGGAAGAAAGAGGTGCCGTAATGGAGGGCTCCGGAATAACTTCGACCACCTGGGAATCTTTAAAGTGCACTGACATCACACAGCACATGGGCGCCTTAGCGTTTTGCCTCCATAAAAACGCAGCCGCCGCGGTCGGGTTCGAACCCGAGAAGTCCGGATCAGTAGCCGAGGGCCTTAACCACTGAGCCACCGCGGCGGGTCCATATCCTTTCTCCAAAAACCGATTTTTTTCTATTGAAACGCTGGCGCCACGGTCGGTCTCGAGCCGGGTACTCCGGCTCCGAAGACGAGCGCATTAACTAACTGCCGAGCCACCGCGACGGGTTGAAAGATGGGGGTAAAAAGAAAGACAAGGGTAGAAACAATTTTCGGAAAGAGAATGAGAGCTTTGTCGAACTGAGATAGACTGTTATGACCTCGGCTTTGAACGGAACCGCATCAAGGTGGGAAAGAACCGCAGTGGATGGCGATGAAAATGGGGATACAGCGTGGATGCGAATTCTTAAAGATTCCAACAGCTGGTGGTCCTATTAATAGTAAAGGTCAGTCCCTGTATTTTGGAAGAAGCCAAATGCAGGCGGGACGCAATGACGAGTAGAGGTCGGGAGCGCAGCCTAACCCACTAGAGCAGTCTCAGTTGATGGCTGGCTTTACAGACGTCTAGGATAGTGGCAGTTGTCTTGTTCGAGCTCATATTTATACACACCATCTGACTCGGATAGCTAACGCCCGCTGTATTTGCGCAGGGACCGCAGCGGTGGCCTAATCGCTTGAGCATCCGCCTCGCATGTGGGAGGTGCGGGGTTCGATCCCCAGAGCCGCCGGGTACCCACCGGTGATACAAAGGGTACAAGCTTTCCCCTGCCTGGTGCTCGGCTTAATCAGGGTGAAATTCTTGGGAAATGGGCTTTTGACCCCATCTTGACATAATAATAATAATTGGTTTTTTGGGGGAAAGGAAATGGCGCAGTATCTGTCTCATATATCGTTGGACACCTGAACCGCGCCGTAAGGGAAGGGATAAAGGAGGGAGTGAAAGAAGAAAGGAAGAAGAGGTGCCGTAGTGGAGGGCTCCGGAATACTTTCGACCACCTGGGGATCTTTAACGTGCACTGACATCGCACAGTACACGGGCGCCTTAGCGTTTTTCCTCAATAAAAACGCAGCCGCCGCGATCGGGTTCGAACCCGGGAACTCCGGATCAGTAGTCGAGCGCCCTAACCACTAAGCCACCGCGGCGGGGCGGGCAGAAATTGAGAATCTGCATTTCATACTTGGTTCTCCATTCCATTCAAGGCGACACATCATATGCCACGCTTACAGATAATGCTCGAATATGAACGAACTGTTTGTTCGGTACGGATGCAAAAAAAATAGGGCAATTACCTCAAGGCCGGCATTTTTTGTATTTCGTGAATTTTTCAACGAGACACATTCAGTACGTATCGCCTCCTGAGACGGAACACATTAAATAATCTATAAAACCTTGAATAAGTATTCTGTTGCTGCACATATATTTTTAAGATAATTAAGCAGGACATCGAATATTTCAGACAAACTTATGTGAACAGAAATTAGACTACAATCTACGTGTTTCTTCTGATATCTCCTCTCGCCCTTGGACTAACTACGGCACCCAACACATAGATAACCTAATTTAGACTACAGTATGCAATGCCTACCCTTCTATAATCCATGACGCTTCAACCAGTAAAACTATTTATCAATTTAAAAAGAAAATGAAGGGGCTATTTTCACTTGTTCCTGATGTACCAACTACTTATGACATGCAATGTTTTGCCTAGTCCCATCATCTTTTCTTCGGTGTCGCGAATTGTAGCGTTACTGCTATATTTTTCTGTGCTGCATTTTTCTGTGTCTTAACATCTAACTATGCCAAACATAAATTGATGGTATATTTGTTTTGGTTTTTTCATATTTATTTTATTTATTATTTATTCAAGTTACCCCTAAAGGCCCTCCAGAAGAGGGTATTACATAGGGGGGGGGGGGGGGGTACAATCATAAGTAATCGCGATACATTTCAACAAGTAAGTGTAACAAAAAAAAACGCTAATTAAAACATAAGGCATCACACAAAGAAAAATTGAACACTAACAAAAACAGCAAACATTTACACATTTCCGTCACAGCGAAGAAGCTCTTGGAATTTTTTATTGCCAGTTTCTGTGGCGATGACTGATGGCAAACTATTCCATTCAGTGATAGTACGGGGAATAAATGAATTGGCATAAGACGATGAATGACAGTTTACGCGTTTAACTTTGAAAGAATGATCACGGCGTGGAAAGAGAGCATCAGGTGACTGAAACAAATCACGGCGAAGGGATGGGTGGTGATAAAGCTTATGGAAAAGGGTTAAGCGAGCAAGTTTACGGCGATATGACAAATCTTCCAGTTCGGCACGTTTTTTTAATGCTGAAAGGCTTGTGAAGGGTGAGTAGTCTGAAAATATGAAACGAACAGCACGGTTTTGCAAGGATTCAATGTTAGTGATAACGTAGGCTTGAATAGGGTCCCAAATGGCCGCAGCATATTCGATTTTAGGGCGTATTAGAGTTATATAAGCAAGCTTTTTAACGTGTATAGGGGCGTATCTGAGGTTACGTTTAAGAAAACCAAGTGAGCGGTTAGCAGATGCTAGGGTGAGGTCGATATGGTGATGCCATGTTAGGTCAAACTGAAGGTGCACCCCAAGGTACTTGTATGTTGATGTTAGTTCCACAGTATTGTCATTTAGAATATAAGTGGTTGGAATGCGAGCTGTACGGCGAGTGAAAGATATTAGTTTAGTTTTAGAAACGTTTATTGCCATTAACCATGATGAGCACCAAGAGCTTACTGCGTTCAGGTCAGATTGTAGAGATTGGCGGTCACTGTCTGTAGTAATGTTACGGTAAATTACGCAGTCATCAGCGAAAAGGCGAAGTCTAGATGTTACACAGGCAGGTAAATCATTAATATAGATTAGAAAAAGCAAAGGCCCTAGCACGCTTCCTTGTGGTACCCCAGATGTCACATTAGCAGAGGAAGAGTTAGAATTATTAACGGAGGTAAACTGAGTTCTAGATGACAGAAAGTCCTTAATCCAAGCGAGCACGTTAGGGTGTATATTAAGCTGTGCTAGTTTCAGTAGAAGTCTTTGATGAGGAACCCGATCGAAAGCTTTTGAGTAATCCAGGAACACTGCGTCGACCTGAAAGCCCGCGTCAAGTGATAATTGTAAGTCATTAATAAAGCCAGCTAACTGAGTATCACAAGAAAATCTCTTGCGAAAACCGTGCTGATAATCGAAAATAATGTTATGATCTTCGAGATAGCTGATGACTTGGCTGTGAATGATATGTTCGAGTAGTTTGCAAACAGTGCTGGTTAACGAGATGGGTCGATAGTTTAATGGAGAGGAACGCTCACCTGATTTAAATATAGGTATTACTTTGGCTATCCGCCAGTCATTAGGAATTAATCCGTGCGATAATGATTGCGAAAACAAACAGGACAACACAGCGCTAATGCTTTGGGATGTGTTCTTCAGCAACTTAATTTGTTGTTTCATTTTTATTTTATTTTTTGACGAAAATTGATTTGTCCGTCTTTCTCCCATTTATGTGTAACCTGGGGTAAGGAAGTCAGAAAGTATGCTATTAGCTTCCTTTTGCCTCATCCCGTGGGCATGCACTGCGGTTCATGTCCGAATAAATTGATTTGATTTGATATAGAGGCTACAATGTCGTCTCTGATGCTACCTTTTAATGGGGGGGGGGGGGGGGGGGTTCTTCTGTTCGCAATACGCTTTATGAGTAAGGGCTACTTAGGGAGCCACAATAAACAACCAAGTCGAGAAAATGGCAACGCTTTTTTTTTAATTAAACTCCCGAGGAAATAACGATAACCCGAGCTGTCTCGCTTTGGCACGTCATGAACTTCGTAGTCTTTTACATTTATCTGTTATGCAGAACTGTGGTGGAGCTTTTACGTAATTTTTCCTTTATATTTTTTTTATTTCGATTCGACTAGTCTTTCAGAGTGGCACACATTTTGCTTTACAGTCTAAATCAGGCGTCGATGGAATGCCGGCTGTTTCCAAAGGTCAACGATTATCCAGGGAGTACGCAGTCGGAGTTCGGTGGTGGGGCCCACAACACCGCGAGCTGTTGGTGTCAGGTAACAGTCGCCTTCATTTTGCTAGTAGTTAACCGGTCCAAAAAGTATCGCCGCTTTATTAAACTAAACGCAAGTGATGTGTCCCTGTAAACGAGATTATTAAGGCGAAAGCCTTTACAGGCTCAAGACTCGACGGCGGGGGTGTTCGCAGAAAGGCGTCACACTATAGCTGTCAATCAAACTGATGACGTCACAGTGGTGTTGAAAGTGGCTTATAAATCAAACGCGATAAGCGAAGCCCTTGCACAGAACGCTTCGCAAACTTGCTCCCATATAAAAAAGAGGTCGTTCGAGAGGTGCGTTCCGCAGGCAATCTTGCCAGACGCCTCCTGAGCGCCGATCTGGAAGGATGCCGCCTAAACGCTCTTTATAGTCTTTAATCAACATCTTTACCACACATCAACGGCACAAGCAGCAACACTGCGCTAAAGGCTTTCGCCTCACCGCACTTTAGGGCAAGAAATTAGCCCCCTGATTTTTTTATGAACTGATTTGAACATAACATTTTATTAAATTATATTATATACATCTTTTTGACAACTGCTCCTATTACGAGGAATCTCATGCTGTAGGCTGCAGGGATAAGTGGGGAATTAGTTGCACCTTTCACTGTTACCTCAAACCTTCATGATTTCGTGCACTATAGCTTGTAAATAGGCCGCCGCGGTGGCTCAGTGGTTATGGCGCTCGGCTGCTACCCCGATAGACGCGGGTTCGGTCCCGGCCACGGCGGTCGAATTTCGATGGAGGCAAAATTCTAGAGGTCCGTCTACTGTGCGATGTCAGTGCACGTTAAAGAACTGCAGGTGGTCGAAATTTTCGGAGCCCTTCACTACGGCGTCCCTCATAGCCTGAGTCGCTTTGGGACGTTAAACCCCACAAGCAAAGCAAGCTATATATTGTAAATGGGCGGTAAGCTTCTTGGCAATATTGCGTAAATCAGTTAATATATCGGCTGTTTTGGCAAACGTTTTCATAAAATGCTAAAAACTAGAAAGCTAAAGAGAACGAAAGTGTTTTCAGGCACAAACTGGTAGTCATGCAGCGCAAAGAAATTCAGTGCTTTTTCCCTTCATAAAATTGAAAGCGAACGCATGAGGCTCCCATGGAACTCGATGACAACTCTACGTCCACTGACGACATGCTGGACTGCTTAGGGCGCCCAATTCGTATTTTCTCCTTCCTTCAGCTTGGCCCGTTTGTCTATAATGTGAGGACGGCTTTTCTAATAAGCGCCTATCACTACATCTTGTTCGACTGGCAGTTTTTTCTCTCGGAAATATGTACCCCCCAGCTCTTTCCATCTGTTGTATGGACCATTCCTCTTATTATCTTCTCCTCGATATCCATCTCTGACGTAGTCTCCGTTCCTTCTCATCACCTGGTCCGTGCAGTACCCTTTCCTTAACCGCATTATTCGTAAGATAACTCGAGAAATAAATGTCATGGCTCTTTAATCCCCCGCCGCGGTGGCTCAGTGGTTAGGGCGCTCGACTACTGAGCCGGAGTTCCCGGGTTCGAACCCGACCGCGGCGGCTGCGTTTTTATGGAGGAAAAACGCTAAGGCGCCCGTGTGCTGTGCGTTGTCAGTGCACGTTAAAGATCCCCAGGTGGTCGAAATTATTCCGGAGCCCTCCACTACGGCACCTCTTCTTCCTTTCTTCCTTCCCTCTCTCTCTTATCCCTTCCCATGCGGCGCGGTTCAGGTGTCCAACGATATATGAGACAGATACTGCGCCATTTCCTTTCCCCAAAAGCCAATTAATAATAATAATAATTAATAATGGCTCTTTAACACGTGGACATATTCGGCTGCTACAAAAGACCGCAATTTCTGCAGGATTCCCGCTCAAAGACATTCAAGAAAGCATCCGCGGCAGCTCAGTATTGTCCCGCTAAATTTTTAAAATTTAGCAAAGAACACAGCCATCTCACTTCAAGAAAGAATGGCACACAGGCATTTGTTGTTCCTTAAAACGTCGAGCCTCAAATAACCCTCAGAGTTAAAGACGCAAAAACGTTTTTAATTAATTTCTGAGATCATGCGTCGTGCCTCAAACTGCGTACAGTTTTTTCAGGCGTACTGTTTACGGAACTTCGCTCCGAGATCCATTGTTTTTTTTTTCCAATGCTCGATGGTATAAAGCAGCTACAGTAAGGAAACTGTTTAGCAGAGAATACGGAAAAACTTCATAATTCATGAAGTCAAGAATGCGTTCTCAGGTCTTCCATTAGAACGACAAGTCTTTGAGGTGCCATTAAGCGCAGCTGCGAGCAGGAAGTCAAACATACTACTTGAAACATGCTTCCAAGAAACAAAGAGCAGAGGACCGCGCTCTCCTTATTAAAACAGAAGGAGCTTAAAGTGCATTCTCTTGTTCGACGCTGGGGTCATGTTTTCTGGATAGAGGGACGCTCCGCCAAGTGTCTTTCAAGGAGTTGTAGTGAAACATGAGAAAGATAAAGCACGAATATATTTTGGAGAGCCCCCTGGTGTGCGTCCCTTGTAGCATCACAGTAAGAATCACGCTGTTAAAGTTTTGAGGTGACATTTCCCTTCTTCAGCAACTGAGGCGGGTGTTGGACAATTTATGTGTGGCATCAAGAGTAATACCCCTGCCACGCGGACACCGCAAAGGCGTTTGAGAATGAGGTGGTGGTGGTGGTAGTGGTTTTATTAAAAATAATTGTAAAAAGGAAGGAAAAGATTTTTGCTAGCCCCGGCGTCTGCCATCGATACTGAAGCACCTGAGCTGGGGCAGCGGAAATAAAGGAGAATGGAGAAATGAAATGAAAGAGGTGAGGGGACAGGAATAGAGGACAGGGGGAGAAGTAATATGTACAAACTATTTACACAATAAGTAATGTGTCCAGGTTGTGCGCGTGATTAGTTCATTTAAGAGGAATTAAATCACACACGCGCACAGCACTGTGTAGGTTACAACTGGAGTGGGGCGTCCAGTTATTAATCGTTCAAGGTAGAACTCGCGGAGCGTTCGGTCACTGCGTGTAACTACCTGACGGAGAACAGACGGGACGTCAAGCCCATGTGTTCGAGGAATGCACAGAGGCTCACCAAAGTTCGCTCACGAGTGCGCGCACTGCCCTGCGGCCACAATAGCGTCTTGATGGAGTCTGGTAGTATGCCCTGCGCCCTATAGGCCGCGAGCATATCGCGACGAGCATCGGCGAACGCGGAGCAGCGAAGGAGCAGATGTTCTAGTGTTTCCACTGCACCGCATCCGTCACACACATCACTCGTCGCGATTCCGTGACGCACCCGTCGTTCCCCGGGCCACACGCAGCCAATGCGCGCGAATGAGGTCCCTATATCCAAAGGCGTAATGAGTGCAGCTACACGGCACAAATGTTGCGCCTTTGCCGCTGAGGACCCTTGACGGTGAAGGCGCCCGTCCGAGACATTTGAAGCCCAAAGGCGCGGCCTTCGAGAGCCTGCAACCGCAGTGCCGTCCAACATCAAAAAGAAAATCAATGAAAAAAATAGATTCAGCCAACAGTGTTTGAAAACATTGTTAAAAATATGAAAGGTGTGTCTGGCTTTGTGTTATGCCCAGATTTCAACGCAGTGAAAGTGTTGCAGCAACACCGAGTGCCCCTGGAGGCCAAGGCAATACACAAAACCTGCTGTTGATGATGAGAGGAGCTGTTGCAGTACTTTTAAGAAAGCAATCAGAATAAAAAGAATTGTCTGAGCTCAACGAATGAACAGAATACCCCACTTCAATTTTAAAACACTCACTTCAACCGCTTTCGCTAAGGTGCTGTGCGATGTCAGTGCATGTTAGAGATCCCCAGGTGGTCGAACTTATTCCGGAGCCCTCCACTACGGCACCTCTATCTTCCTTTCTTCTTTCACTCCCTCCTTTATCCCTCCCCTTACGCGCGGTTCCGGTGTCCAACGATATATGAGACAGATACTGCGCCATTTCCTTTCCACACAAAAAAAAACAATTATTATTATTGTTCAGCCGCTTGATGCACAGAAGCGAGTATCAAGCCTGAACGACTGTTCCACCTTTGGGCTGCAACGTGTAGCTTCTTCGCTGCTCCTTGTAGGTTTGGGTCCTTTGGTAAAAAGAGGTGTCTTTGCTAGAAAGGCCTTCAAGGATCGCCTTGTGACACGGGGTATAACCTAGATTTGTAAGACGCGACCGGCAGGCATACATTGATGCCCTTGTGCTTTTGCGAGGTGCAGGGGCGTTGATTTCATCGCTCACGTTCTTGGTTTGCAGAAATTTTCTGCCATCAACCGGAAGCAGCTCGCTAGACTAACCAACTCCAGAGGTATTTGTAGGTACGCAACTTCCGAACTTAGGGATTTGCGAGTGAAGTTTGTTTTTCGAACGCAGTTTCGAAAAGAGAAGGAGCAGCCGGCGCTGCCTTCAACTAAGGCGTTCATAGGAACAATTCTGTGAACGCTTGGTAGGAATAATGAAACAGGCATGGCTGCTGTGGAGTATATATTGCCACTTAAGGAAAGATGTTTGGGGAGATGGTTTATGGTTTGGTTTATGGGGGGTTTAACGTCCCAAAGCGACTCAGGCTATGAGAGACGCCGTAGTAAACGGCTTCGGAAATTTCGACCACCTGGGGTTCTTTAACGCGCGCTGACATCGCACAGTACACGGGCCTCTGGAATTTCACCTCCATCGAAATTCGACCGCCGCGGCCGGGATCGAACCCGCGTCTTTCGGGCCAGCAGCCGAGCGCCATAACCACTCAGGCACCGCGGCGGCTGTTGTTTGGGGAGAAAACGTGCACTTCTTGAATTTCTCAGTACCACAAATATAGTTTGGCGCCAGTGCACTGTGTCCCTTATAAATGCAATGTATTAGCAGAGGAATTTTGATCTGTTTTATCATACATTAATTATGATGTTTGTTCTCAAAACCGGGGTGCTAGCCAACTGACACATACCCGACAATGCGAGGTGGCTGAACGTCGAAGCGGCGGCATTTGAGGAACGCTGAAGACGCGCCTCTCTATCCCGAACTCTCGTCACTTCGTGCGGGTGTACCAGCGCAGCAGCGGTAGGCCACGGTGGTCGGCGTTGTGCGTTGGGTCACGAAAAACATCCTTTCATGCGGTTGCCGCTTAATAACCATGAATTAGACTACTGTCTTATCGAGCAGAAGCCTCCGCATTTTCGTCCTGAAACGGACGAAAATGTCGCGCGTTGTAAGTATGGTATTGTATGAAATAGCATGTCGAGTTTTGCGTCTCAAACCTGTACATATGCTTTGAGAAGGTGTAGTGAAAGGCTCCGCGTTAGTTTTGACCATGTGGATTTATTTAACGGTCACGTACATCTCGCAGTACATCAGTGTTTACCCACTTCACCTGCATAGAAATGCTGCCGCAGCGACCAGGTAAGCTTCCACCCAGAAAAATTCCAGAAGAACTATCTTCTAGGAGAGAAAACTTCCAGGTTCGAAAACTTCAGAAATTTCATTGCGAGGAAAGGGCATCGGTAGGTGTAGAACGCTACCATCCCTTCCTTCCCACCTGGCGAAAGCGACTATTCCACGTTGACGAAGCCAAAGTCCACGTTGACGAAGCCTCTCTGCAATGCGTGACCACACCATACCAGGCTGAACGTGGCATTTGTTACTGACGGCTACTTCGCTGATACAAACGCTGATTATCATAGACCAAATTTTATGTATAGCTACCACCGTAAGAACTGCTACCCCCCCCCCCCTCTTCGCACTATCCTTCTCTTCAAATAACTACTGCGTTAGCTGAGTTGAAAAATGGCGGTTTTCTGAGCACTGACATCACACAGCACACGGGCGCCTTAGCGTTTTTATGGAGGCAAAACGCTAAGGCACCCGTGTGCTGTGCGATGTCAGTGCACGTTAAAGATCCCCAGGTGGTCGAAATTATTCCGGAGCCCTCCACTACGGCACCTCTTTCTTCCTTTCTTCTTTCACTCCCTCCTTTATCCCTCCCCTTACGGCGTAGTTCAGGTGTCCAACGATATACGAGACAGATATTGCGCCGTTTCCTTTCCCCAAAAAGCAATTATTATTCCGAGCACCAGAGCAGCGTGTATTGAAACATGCTCTCATGATACTTTATCTGAAATGTTTTTTTTTCCTTAACGCGTCTCTGCTTTTACAAACGCAAAACGCACACCCCCATACACACACAAGAACACATCAGCATAACAATGACCACGGAAAAAGAGAGGGAGGGAACACGTCCGCCGTGAAGTTCGCTGTGCGCAAATAACTGTCTCCCTGTGGCCTTCTACGCTCCCGGATTCCGTGGCTATAGGGTACTTCCGCCCGGAGGTTACGTGGAGCAACTAGGTCGAGAGTGTTTCCCCACAGGCTGATGTATGCCAGTCTTTTATTGAGTTTGACTAGAATTATAGAAATTCATTTAAGTGGGTGCGTCTAGTTGAGACGAAAGACGATTTCACTTCTTGAGTCCTCTTTGTCGGGAATGACGCGCAGATACCAGATCTAACAGAGTCTAATATTTAATCATATTTCTAAACGTTTGCTTGTATACAACCCTACATTCTTTCCAGATGCCCATACCTCAGCAACGACACATTAATCGTGCGGACTTCAATGTATTTCGTATCCTTACGCTAGACACATCAGTGGGCCACTAACCGGTAATGCGTGCCACGCCTTAACAAAGAGCAAACGAAAATACGACCTAAGTGGCTTATCTCCGTTAATACACATCCAGAGCGCAATGCACGGAATTCACCTTTCTTATTTGCGCTCAGCGAGGATGGATGGCCCCCAGAAGCAAACAGTGCTTAGAGGAGTTTCGCGAATTCGGGGGACCGAACCCCTTCATGCATGCGCATGTGCAAATAGCGGTGCAGGAAGCTGGTAGCCCACACAAAGCGGATTTTGTTCTCGGCCGTTGTGCAGAATGGTCATTTTCCGGCTATTTCCTTTCGCCGATGTGAAATTACTAGCAGCGCCATTCATTATTACAGCGCAAAGACGGCACAGAACAAGAAGGGGACACAACAGCGCTGCGTTGTCCCACCCGTGACCAAACTTCAATATTTGCATACGAGGGATCAGACGATGTCCGTTTGGCTTCGTTTTTTTTTTACGTATCCCGACGCTTTCTATTTTTTTTAATTTCTGACCTGACGCTCTTCTCGCGAAGTGTAAGCCGTGTGATTCAACACACGTTTCCATATATAAGTCCTAACTACCGAGAAGAAATCTGAAGGAAAGAATAATAGAAGGAAAAAGTATGTGAAGGGCAAGTTTCTCAACACATGTTTAATATAGGCCTGCCAGGCATTCATTTTGGTGAACCGAAGTACAGCTAGATATATATAATAGCTTTAAACGGCATTTATATAAGAATGCTGAGAACTGCATGCACGTGATAAGGGAGTCATCAGCGATTTGCAACCAACCAAGTGCAGCTATACCACTAGAAAGGAAACCTTTCACAGAAATTCGTCAGTTGAAGAACAGTTCGTCCTAGTCCGCGGATCGAACCGGGGATTACATCCTGCACTGTGCAGCCTCTCTGTGATCTGAGATGACCAAGATGGCTAGCAGATGGTATAGCACGAGCCAATTCGTCAACAATTCGGTGTTGGAACAGAGTTAGTCTAACGTGCTTGTTAGTGTATGTTTGTGCTTGGGTGTCTGCTGATCAGTAATCATTGCCTAATTACAAATCTTCTTCACCTTGAGGAATTCCCCTAAACGATGAACTGCCGACATTTCTTGAGTATTGTTGGCAATACTGATAATATGCAGGTATTTTCTGCTTAGCTTTCGTAGTTTCCATAACCAACTTCCTAAATATGGCTAGTTTTTCTTTGTTTTGGTGCGTATATATCGCATGAGAGTTTGCACGAAACAAAAAAGCAACTGCCTGCTGAGCAAACAGTGTATATTGAGTTCTCAACAGTGCTGCACAAAAGTGCTGAACATCCCATGCATGCTGACGACAAGAAGCTTGCTGCAAGCGTAGAACGCCAGTGATTAGTTGTCTGTGGCTGCACAACCTATAAAGACCTATATAAACGCACTGCCTACACACCATAGAATTGCGATCACCAGCCGGACGTCTATTGATTTCGACTCACAAAGTGTCGCCTCAGAAATCACCTCCCAAATGCTCCGCACGGACCCGTAGACAACCGAAGAAGATGAGGAAGATATGCGAATCTTTGAACGCAACTTTCATCACATACAAAACAAACACACTATCTCAATTACACAAAAAACATAGACAAAGAATGGAGCAGTAAAGATTAACCGAGAAAGGGGCTAGGAAGCATTTATCGGAAGAAACACAAAATGGTCGCTTGCAGACAGGAGAGAAGCGCTGATTATTGAAAAGCCGCCGATTTATGATTTCGTCGCCAGACAACAGGAAGGCGTCACCGCCGCTACGGAAGGAAGCGAGCATCGAACAGCTACATATAGATTGCCCAGAGCGCCCACAGCCCTGCTGCGCCGCTCGATGGAACGCCGACAGAATGCACCAAGCTTTAGCTCTTCACAGCCGGTAATGGGACGGTCTTCTTCGATCGGTTTTGGGCGTCCATGGCTGACCTAGTTTGTTTTTTTTTTGTCCCCCGGTGGTCCTCAAACAAGCGTATCCCAACGCAATGCAATCGGCAATGAGACGCCCGCCAACCGATGCCTGATAATACTGCGCCTTTACCTGGGAATGTGAATGCGTTTTAATGATTGAATAGTTTCTGCTACCACCCAACTGAGAGGGCCATATTTGAAAAAAAGCGCAAACAACTGACGGGGAAAACACAGGAAAAATGACGACAGACACGCTAAACTAACAACTGGGGTTTATTTCGAAAAAAAAACATATAAATACATCACGAGACCAGATAAATGTGTCTTTTCCCCGTCAGTTGTTTCTGTTTTGTTTTTTTTGAAATATGGACTTCAACCAACTCTCTCAACTTTCGGTATTACTCAGCTGAGAGGAGGCTATGTGGAACACGGTTCCACATAATAACCTTTTGAATATATGTGGGACAGTGTTCCACTAATGGAATCCTCTTACCCATATAATTTTCCAGACTGAACTTCAGCATTATTCAATATATTTTATTCAGTTTTGAGCTTGGAACACAGTTCCATCTCTGCGAGTTTAGTTTTTTTTTTAATTTACTTCAATTGACCATTAGGACATCATCAAACTTTAATTCGTAGTAAATAGTGAATACATGCCTCTTTCCAGGTATGTGTACTTATTTTCCTGGCAAAAAAAAGCGTTTTAACTAATTCTAATAAAAACTGCATTAAAATTTTTTCTACCACTGGACTCGAACTGCTGACGACTACACCGCGAAAAGCGCCGTTTTTGAAATAAATGTTGATCGAGCTTAACTTCTGGGATCCTTGCCCAAAATCCTGTTCCAACGCTCCGTAATTTATTTGAGAAATCGGTCAATGACGGCGCCACCTGTATTTCTGTTTTTTTTTCTTTTCTGGCTTATCAAGCTGCGTTTCAAATCAAAACAGTGTATTGTCTATATAACGTGGTATCCGATGGATACAGACCCACTCTATTTTGTTCCCAGCGTTTCCTTCAGACGTAGTGGCTAGCTAGAACCTTGGCTGAACTCGACTGCGGTTGTAACTGACCGAAGGTTTTCCCCGCTCAGGGAATTATACCGAGGGTTGCAAAGAAACTAGGGTCCAGATTTTGCAAATTAACTCACTAAGGTGGTTATCGCTTGAAAAGCTGCGGTCGACTTTGGCAGCTTGAATTATTGGTTTTAGGGGAAAGGAAATGGCGCAGTATCTGTCTCATATATCATTGGACACCTGAACCGCGCCGTAAGGGAAGGGATGAAGGAGGGAGTGAAAGGTGAAAGAAAGAGGTGCCGTAGAAGAGGTCTCCGGAATAATTTTGACCACCCGGGGATCTTTAACGTGCACTGACGTCGCACAGAACACGGGCGCCTTAGCGTTTTGCCTCCATAAAAACGCAGCCGCCGCGGTCGGGTTCGAACCCGGGAACTCCGGATCAGTAGTCGAGCGCCCTAACCACTGAGCCACCGCGGCGGGGCAACTTGAAGCCTGAACGCCGTTTTTAGAACAATGGGAGCATGCGGAATCAACCACAGCGCTTAACCATTGGAACTAAACTGGGAGGGTGTTTACAGTGCAGAAGAGATCGATGCCAGCATCTTCGCGGGAGGAGCCACGCAAATGCGTATCCAGAGAAAAAATAATTAACCGCGAAAACTTGAGAAAGATGACGAGCTTCACAGGTTGATAGGCTGCGACGATGATGATGATTAAGCCTGATGACATCATCATCATCGTCGTCGTCGATTTGGACTCTTGTTGCACTGCGCGTGGGGTAGCCTTTTCCGCGAGATTCCGCGATGCATCCACGAGGGAGCAGTTTGATGCTTTAGCATGCACCATCTCTTGTAGTGCGCTTAGAAACGTTGGCTGCCCGCTCGTGGGACGCAGGAAACTGTTCAAGGCTGTATTATCGGCGAGTGCTAACGTCACAATGAGACAGAGAGAGACAGTGAATTACACCAGATCAGGAAGACAGATAGAGATTTGCCATGCTTAGGTTTGGTTTGCTGCTGCAAGCATAGGGAAAGAGGAATAAGGACAAAAAAGAAAACAAATGAATGGTACAGGCTACCCAGGTAGGATACAGCGCGAACACAATGTTCGCAGGAATTTTAGCTCATCGATGGCTTGGCTCACATGTGTCACGTGAATTGTTGCTCTGGCTTGCTTATTAGACATAGTGGCGGAATGACCACACTATATAGTCCTTCGCCATGCGTACAATCTCTTCACCACATACATATTATACAATGCTGCAACTTTTGACATCTATGACAGTGGCAGTGACAACTCTACGTAATAGCGTTGCATTTGTGGAAACCGGTGTCATCACGAAGGAGACAAAAAAGTTCAAACAAAAATTAGGAAATCAAATCAGACGGGGTGCTATCTTTAGCGTCAAAACTGCTTTGAATATTTGAGCCTAACGTTTTGTCGTTTCTGACGTCCGCTTCACAAAACATTTCATTTATGTTTTGTGCTTTAACGACTAAAAGTTCGAACGAACTGCTCTTGATTTATTTCCCTATTTACACAGGGTGAGCGAATGCTGAGGTGAGCTTCGGTCGTGTCGTTGTATCGTAGTTTGTCGGCGTATGCTCCGTTTACAAGAGCGCATTTTGTACAGCACAGCCGATACAGTTCGTGTACAACGCAGGCTACCACTCTGAGGCGAGGTCGGCGATCAATTACGTAATTGAATTTGACCTGCTTCCTGCATTTTATCTCTACGATAAACGCACCCAGGCAGTAATGAATAAGTAACGTCCGCGCGAGCCATGACGCCGAATGATCGGATTACTTTCTGCATAATTCATGTGATCACCGCGCACCCATACGCGCATGCCCGAATGCACGGGCGGCGGGCAAGCCGTGAAATTGGCCCCCGATCTTATTAGGAACGACATCGTTGGTCACATGTTTGGCGAAAACAATTTTTGTTTTTTCTGCCCCTACAGACTTGTGAATGTTTGTCGCGCTAGTTTCCGGTCGGTGCCACGAAAAGTTACACGGGTCGCGAATCGCTTATCCATGTTGCCCCTTATGGTGCTCGGCAAACGCTTGCATATAAGGGCAAACTCAACAAGAGCAGTTTTCTTTCCCTTGGGGCCACTGCCGTCAAGACGTTTTCTTCCTTGGCTGGGGCGTTTAATGCATCGCTTCCCGTATCGCTGAGGTGCCACGGAAAGCGGGAATAACTTTCTGCCACTTTTACGCTCTACTTGTCGCCAAATGAGACAACAAGAAAGATGGCCTGCTCCGTTTTTGTGAGACCTGCTACTCTTGTGCACTTTCCTCAGCATTTTAATGTTTTCTCTTTTTCTATTTTGGTGTAGAGACATCAAAGTAAGACGCGGGAAATAGAAAATGCTTCTTGTTTTTTTTTTATAAGCGGGGGGGGGGGGGGAGGGGCGGTTAATGGATGATTTTTAAAAGATACTTATTTACAATGCAAGCTTCTCGTGGTTTACATAATTTACAGAAAAAACTAGCAATCAGGTGACCTTTCTCGCACAAACCATATACACAAACCATAGCACTCTGTGGTGTCGTCTTTCTGTGTCCGTCTTTTTTTGCGCTATGAATTCTACCCTTGAAATGAACCAACAAGCCCAAGTATCTACCCTTCTGAATAAATGCCTGCACACAACCTAGTATCACTCTGAAACGATGCACCTCTCTGTTTTTTTTTTCTGAACCAGATGTCGTACCTTGTAAGGAGGTGTGCTGAAGTTTAGCTCAAGGTTTCTCTTAATATCGCGCTGAGTCAAATCCACAAATGAAGGTCAGCTCTGGAAACGGACGGGATAGCTAAATGCAAATCAACCGTGTGCACTCTCACACATTTCACGATCCTGTTCGTTAACCTTTGAGCGCAAAATTATAAATGCGGACGGAAAACACTGTATTATAACTACTCAAACGTTGTGCTTAAATCTTTGCGCCGGGGTCAACAATTATAAGACGCGTGCGTGACGCGAACTCTGTGCTGTGCTAACCTCGACCCTTACAATTAGTTTACGTTACCCTTTTTAAAACGCACATAGGCAGCTTGCTTCTGCATGTAAATATTAAACATTGTTTAAGGATTCTAACGCGCAGCTCGCAAGCGTTTCGCACCGTCACGATAGCTCTGAGAATGATTTGGTAAAGGGCTTGTTATTTGAATAACAATGATTACGTCGCATGGAAGAGATTAGTTATAAGAGGCTCAAAGAGCTTCGGCCGTGAACGCTTGTCAAAAGCTGTTTTCAACGCAATATTCAGCATAACTCCGCTAACTTGTCCGGCGTACACGCCAACGTACTGGGACACAAGACAGCCGGTTCTCTGAGTTTACAGATTTTCGCGCGAAAACCAGAGGGAGCCAAAAGAGCGGACTACAGCGCGGGCTTTTATTGCTCATGGGTCGTTTAACTCGGCGCATAATAAACAGTTAGCTGGTGACCCGCGCGGGAAACCGCGATATGCAAATCTCATTGTTCTCTGCGACCAGAAAAAAAAAACTCAAGGACCGTCTCTGACTCCGCTGGTGCCATGATGCGAGTGTGAAAGGATATAATAAATTATTAGGGGCGTACAAAAACGTCCATGAAAAGCTCCTCAAGATGGGACCCCTGTGAAGGACACATCCCTCTCGAGGAGCCGGATTATGATGGCCCGGTTCATTGCATAGACGCACGCAAAGTATTTTCCTGTGCCTGAAAACACTTGCGCTGTGCTTAGGAATACCTTGGTTTCATAGTGCCCGGTTATGTAAGGCAGCAATTTCGCAACAGTATTAAATAAATCATATAAAAATACAGTGTAGTGAATCCTCCTCTCACCCTGTCCTCCTCCATTGTTTTTTACTACATTAATTCATTAAGAAAAATGACCCAATTAATGTAAACAGCTTCACTTTTTAGCCCACTCCTTTTATCGTTCGAAGTAGGCCTGGTGAAAAAAAAAGCAGCACTTAATTTGGCGTTATCGGGGTTCGCGCTGTAAGATTATTAATTATGCATTGCATGTAAGATACGGAATGGAAGATGATTTGGCAAACCGGGTGTGGATTCTGTGCTTAGTTTGTTCTTGTAGGGTCGATTTCTGCTGCTTCATGTCCATTAGCGGCGCTTGGTAGAGTACTGAAATAATGAGCACTGCTACCGTCTCTGTGGCTGCTGTTATCATTTTATCAAATTTTATCTGTTAGCTCAATCACTGAGCTAAGAGTGCGATATTCTGCACATTTGACGCGTCCTGCTGCCAAAAATGCATCTATTCCTCCTTTTCTGATTTGTTCGAGTACCTGAGTATTCTTTACTTACCATATTCCAAAGCGGTACCATAGCACCTAAGCAGGTCTCCTGCTTTGTCACTGTCATAGATGTCTGATGTCTTCCTTGAAACGTCATCTGGGCCTTATTCAGGCCTTTATCTGTCATCCTTTTTAATACTTTGAAAAAATTCCAGGCACGTATCAACAGAGGACGAAACACGTCATAGTTTCAGGAGCCCAACATCTAAGTATTGGTAGAAATATGTACCATTCGAGAGAACAGCGTCATGGATGAGAGCCGAAACAATTTCAAAGCTACACACGTCCTCCACATGTCTATATTATGAAAGCGATAAAATAAGCTGGCTTCGTAACTGGCACAGTAGAAACCTAATTAGACTTTATACCCACCTTATTCGGCTTCTGCATCGGGAATTATCTACGTATCATATGCCAAATAAGAACTCGCTTCTCTAACCTGAATGCATAAGCCAGTGTAAAAAAAAATAATAAGAACGTGAGTAAGCGGTGCAGAAGAAAACAAGCAAGCGACATAGGGTGTTACAAAAAAGACTAATCAATTTTCGAAACTAGGCTTCTTGTGGTACAAATAATGGTTTCACGGCGTGGTAATGCCAGGGTTGGCGGCCACCAGAAAACCGGTGAATCATATTAACTAGTAAGCTGGTTAACAGCTTCTAATAATTCACTTTCTAACTATTAGAGTTAGGCGCTTAGCTGCAATTAGAGATCTGTAGTCGTTCGTTTGTAAGAGCCACATCAGTTTTTAGAATTTGGAAAACGGGATTATCCTCGGCGCTGTGGTTCGGAAAAATTTGGCTTTTTCGAATAATTACGTGCACCGGAGGGGTTGCTTTGCCTGCATGATTTAGAAAGCGCATGTATTTTCGCACGATGCAGCCAGATTTTGTCGAGTCGCAGCGGCGAGGTTAACATGCGTTTTCGAAATTCCAAAAACGCATATGGCAGTTACTTAACACCACCGTCTACAAATCTTTAATTGAAACTAGACGCCTAGCTCTAATAGTTTATTTTAATTTTATTTATTTATTTATTTATTTATTTATTTATTTATTTATTTATTTATTTATTTACTTGTCATATACTACGGACCAAATACGGTCCGAGCAGGAGAGGCACAGTACAAAAAGACTGAAGTACAAAACTTCGGCCGTTAAAGAAGAAAAAGCATACATGACAACCAAACAAGTACTAAAGAAGGACGACCAACACTTATACAACGCTTAATAAAGTTAATTATTGAAAATTAGTCAATCATCTTTCTGGTTAACTTGATTCACCGATTTTCTGATGTTCGCCAATCCTGGTAATCCCGTGCCGCAAAAGCCATATTTTTTCCTCAAAAACCGTATTTTTGAAAATAACTTAAAGTATTCCTTGTAACACCCGTGTACCTACAACTACATAACAGTGAGAACAAGCCGGTCATTCCAAAAGAATCGTTCACGGGACATAGATTTTTTTTCTTCCTGTCAGGCCTACAGCACGGGGCATCCATTAGTACCGAAAGGGCATTGGTTCGCGCTTTGTATTCCCGAAAACCCTTCGGGACCCAATCGATTCATCACGTGGACCTCGCGTGAATGGGCTGCCCTTCGAACGGAAGAACATTGGCGCCAGATGCGGGGACGACCCGCATCGATTGGTTGCCAATATGCCTTGCGAATGCACTGTGGCCAGTGGATGCAAAAGTTTGCCCCTAGGGGGCCCAACCAAGGACGCTTTTATTATGCCGGGAAGCGGCGAGAGAGAGACAGGGGAAACGGGATCGATATCGATGGAAAGGGAAGAAGCGAGAGAAAGAGAAAGTAGAAATAGGAAGTAGGAAGTAGCGGGAGAAGTATAGGATCTAGGAAGTAGGTGTAAATCCGGAATTGAGGTTTTCTCTCGTACGCCGGAATTAGCACGATCGAGGCCTCCATAACAGAATACGGTTGTAAAGTTACTTCAGGCTTTTGTATTTTTTCCAGAAACATATCATGCACACATTACGCACGCTGCCTGTCCACGAGGGAAAAAAATGACGAGTTGTTTGTGCACACTGTGCTATCGAAGAAAAATTGGCTGTGGTTGAGCTCTGGTTAAGCCTGGAGTGACGCGATAGATACCGCTGGCCGAGTGGAACTTGCTCAGTCGAATTGCAAAGTCAATATTTCGTCGCTCCGTTTCGCTGGGCGTTCCTTGTTCATCTTCATCCCTGGGCGTGGGTTCACTCTCACCCTCTCCACTCCTCCCCCCCCCCCACCCTCACTTGGTTTCGCCGGCGCGCCGCGCCGCCAGCAGCTGCTCCGCACCACGTGATCAACCTCGTGACCAGCCACTGCGCTGCCACTCTGAAGGCTGAAATGCTGGCGTAATGTAGCTATCGCTACAAAATTTATCCTTGGAGAACTGGAAAATTGGCATAATGTTCTGCATCTGTACTGCTGTGTGGAGCCATTCCTTTCATATTCTTAAGTGATTTTCGTCCTAAGCGGTTGTGTAACTTTAAACTCTATTCGACATTGAAAAAATAGCATTCAACTTTGAGCTCTGTTCCAGAAAATAACCATTCGACCTTTTTTTTTCCCTGTGCCCCGCCGCGGTGGCTCAGTGGTTAGGGCGCTCGACTACTGATCCGGAGTTCCCGGGTTCGAACCCGACCGCGGCGGCTGCGTTTTTATGGAGGAAAAACGCTAAGGCGCCCGTGTGCTGTACGATGTCAGTGCACGTTAAAGATCCCCAGGTGGTCGAAATTATTCCGGAGCCCTCCACTACGGCACCTCTCTCTTCCTTTCTTCTTTCACCCCCTCCTTTATCCCTTCCCTTACGGCGCGGTTCAGGTGTCCAACGATATATGAGACAGATACTGCGCCATTTCCTTTCCCCCCCAAAACCAATTATTATTCTAAAAGCAGAAGGCCGTAAAAGGGAGTGAGGAGTCCTCTAGAACACTCCCATTTACTGAAAAGTAGTGTACCAGAGGACAGTTCGCTCACTTTTTACTCGTGTTCAGAGTGTACATAGACGGTACTTCGGTCGCGACCGTTAATTGGACAGGCGACGGGACCACTGGGGATTCCACAGCGCCGTTTCCACAGACGTCCGAGATCGGCCACCCGGCTTTCTAGCTACCATGCTTCCTTGCAGACTGCCGTCCAAAGAACGTTGCAGAGCACGCCATCGAGTAGATAAAACATGTAACGATACACTCATGTATCGAAGAAGACTTCAGCGCTAACAGACGCGGGAAAGAAGCGAGGAAGTAAACGGCTGCACACAACAAGAAAAATGTTCCATACGCAATGGGTTGGTTTGGTTTATGGGGGTTTAACGTCCCAAAGCGACTCAGGCTATGAGAGACACCGTAGTGAAGGGCTCCGGGAATTTTGACCACCTGGGTATCTTTAACGTGCACAGACATCGCACAGCACGCGGGTGCCTTGGCGTTTTTCCTCCATAAAACGCAGCCGCCGCGGTCGGGTTCGAACCCGGGAACTCCGGATCAGTAGCCGAGCGCCCTTACCACTGAGCCACCGCGGCGGGTAGGCCCCCTAAAGTGTCTGTCTCATATATCGTTGGATACCTGAACCGCGCCGTAAAGGAAGGGATAAAGGAGGGAGTGAATGAAGAAAGGAAGGGAGAGGTGCCGTAGTGGAGGGCTCCGGAATGATTTCGACCACCTGGGGATCTTTAACGTGTACTGACATCGCACAGCACGCGGGCGCCTTAGCGTTTTTCCTCCATAGAAACGCAGCCGCCGAGATCACTTTTTCACGTGTCCGCTGGCCATTACTAACAGGGATACACAGGGCACACACTGAAAGTTGCCGTGTAAAAAAATACTACTGATCCGGAGTTCACGGGTTCGAACCCGACCGCGACGGCTGCGTTTTTATGGAGGAAAAACGCTAAGGCGCCCGTGTGCTGTGCGATGTCAGTGCACGTTAAAGATCCCCAGGTGGTCGAAATTATTCCGGAGCCCTCCACTACGGCACCTAATTCTTCCTTTCTTCTTTCACTCCCTCCTTTATCCCTTTCCTTACGGCACGGTTCAGGTGTCCAACGATATATGAGACAGGTACTGCGCCATTTCTTTTCCCCAAAAACCAATTATAATTTTTTTACGCTTTCGTGGGGTTGAGGTGTCCACCGAGAGATCGAGATCTGAGAGCTACTACGCCATCTCCTTTATAATGCGCTTTATAAGCTTCGTAAGCCTTAGAATGCGGTCAGTACGTAGCACCTCAGTATGTTCGTTTTCTCAGTCTTCTTTATTTTTATTTACTGAATTGCCTATTTGACCGGTGTGCTGAAGAGAGTGAAAAACATTAACATTTTCATTTGTCCAAATAATGAAAATTAACAGATATGACTAGAGCGGGCACTCTCTCTAAGCAGCATTCGAAAAAGAAGAAATTTGTTTGTTCAATAATACGCGAAATTTATTGAAGTTCAATGCGTTTAACGGAGCAATAAATTTTAGTTTTTCATATTTACATATATATATATGTATTCTTTAGCGGAGGAAGCGGGGAATAAAATGGATGCGAATGTTATGAAGACAAAGGCCAAAAATATGCGCAGACTAATTGATCAGTCACAAGAACATGTAACTAAGCACTAATCAAGCGTCCAAGCTAATTAAAGGTTGGCTTAATAACTTCGACGCTACACAGAAGGTTGAGAAACTACAACTGAGACAGCAGTATGCGAATTCTACTACAAGAGATGCAGTCATCGGCCGGCTCAGCATTGTTGTGCTCTCACACTGAGTAATACTTTTCCGGGCAAAATTTTCAGTGCACCTATAAACTGGTTTCTGCTAAGAGCGAACCCGGCAGAAGATCTGACAACGAGAAAGTCGCCCTGGCCGCTTCCTCTTAGACGTGTGTTACCCTCCGAACAAGTTACGGACGGCGCCTATTGAGCAGTTCGGTGCAGGGTCAAGTGACGCTAGAAATAAAGCAAACTCATACCTCGAATGAGTTCCATTCATTGCACCCCCCCCCCCCCCCCCCCATCGCCTCCAAACTCCTGCGTTCATACCACACCCGCCGACTGAGTGGGGCTGCGTTGCTATCATACGTTGCTAGTATGCGCCTCAAGCTGCCATGTAAATGTAAAGCTTGGTATCATGACCGGCGCGTTCTCGCGTGCGGAAAACGTGACATGCGGGCCAGGCTTAATACGCACGCGGCTGGGCCGCCAAACTCGACACATCGCGAGCGTGAGAAGGCGCCGCGAGAGCGCCAATGATAGCGCAAGTTCGGAGGCGCTGCCGCGTGAGTTGCACGCGGGCGCTTTAGGGTACGAAAAAAGCTCCACGCGTGCTGCAGGCTTAAGAGACTGCGAGACTGCTTGCGGTTACGAGTCTTCTCGTTCGTTTGAAAGTTCTCTCTCCCGCAGATCGAACTTTCATTTTTAGGCAGGTGTCCGCTTTCTTAATTTTTTTCAGAACAGGCAGCCAAATACGCTCTGTCACAGCCTTCTACAACTAAAAATCGTGCACTATGGGGAACCCGCGCTGCCAAGGTGGCACCGCAATTGTTCCATTCGGTGACTCGAAACTGCTTTTGTCAGCCGCTTGGGCCGCTGCAAACGCGAGAACACATTCTGCGCGATTAGATACCCGCGTTTGGCTGACAGCATTCATTGCCTAGCTTCTCTCGGCGTAGCCCAGATAGCTGACGCACGGCACGTGCGCCTTCGACGGAGCGCGGAGGCTCACGTCAATAAGCTCCTGAAGGTGGCGCGGAATAGTGCTAATAGTACTACCCAAAACTGCTTGCTCTTCTCGCTAAGCTGTGTGTTATGGCGCTGCAGTCGTCGCCGCAAGCTTCAGCGCAAGTTCCCAATGGGTTGCTTGGCCCGGACTTTACAGCACGCTTTACATATTGGATTAGGAGAGCGTTTTCGCATCCGTTGTCAGTTTTTATTTTTCTCCCCGTGAGCCACGCGCCAGAAGCTGCGATGACTAAAAAGGAGGACTTCCGGCACCCGCGTAGCCTGTATGATAATAATTGGTTTTGGGGGGAAAGGAAATGGTGCAGTATCTGTCTCATATGTCGTTGGACACCTGAACCGCGCCGTCAAGGAAGGGATAAAGGAGGGAGTAATAATTGGTTTTGGGGGAAAGGAAATGGCGCAGTATCTGTCTCATATATCGTTGGACACCTGAACCGCGCCGTAAGGGATGGGATAAAGGAGGGAATGAAAGAAGAAAGGAAGAAGAGGTGCCGTAGTGGAGGGCTCCGGAATAATTTCGACCACCTGGGGATCTTTAACGTGCACTGACATCGCACAGCACACGGGCGCTTTAGCGTTTTTCCTCCATAAAAACGCAGCCGCCGGGGTCGGGTTCGAACCCGGGAACTCCGGATCAGTAGTCGAGCGCCCTAACCACTGAGCCACCGCGGCGGGTTATAAAGGAGGGAGTGAAAGAAGAAATGAAGACAGAGGTGCCGTAGTGGAGGGCTCCGGAATAATTTCGACCACCTGGGGATCTTTAACGTGCACTGACATCGCACAGCACACGGGCGCCTTAGCGTTTTTCCCCCATAAAAACGCAGCCGCCGCGGTCGGGTTCGAACCCGGGAACTCCGGATCAGTAGTCGAGTGCCCTAACCACTGAGCCACCGCGGCGGGTATTAGCAGCCTGTATGCTGTTTCAGTAGTCGCGAGCGTGGCGCAGGCTGCGCGCTGACGCCGCACTTCGCTTTGCTTCTTCGGAGCATTCGACTTTCCAATGCCTGGGCCGTGTCACGCGAGCTGTCCCGCAGAGCCGATAACAGCTCGGCGCTGCGATTCCGCACTGGTATAGGCATTCGACGTTGAAAGGGAGCAGCAAGACAGAGCTAGATATTTCTGCGCTTCGGGGCCCCCTCCTGCACTTTGCAGCTTTGTCGCCTATGGCAGCGTATCTGGACGTGATGTGCGCTATGGAGCCCCACCAAAAAAACCACGGGATCTGATGACTGCCAGTTGCGACCTATGTGGACATCGTTAACGCAACCTACAGCGCTTCGCAAGGGTAAGTGTTTTGTTCTCAATGATAATAATAATAATTGGTTTTGGGGGGAAAGGAAATGGCGCAGTATCTGTCTCATATATCGCTGGACACCTGAACTGCGCCGTAAGGGAAGGGATAAAGGAGGGAGTGAAAGAAGAAAGGAAGAGAGAGGTGCCGTAGTGGAGGGCTCCGGAATAATATCGCGGCTTGTTCTCAATGGCTGCCAGCATACTTGATACTCGATGCCCTGCCTGTTTCGGCCATAGCATGTTCTTTCGGCAGTTGAGATGCAAGCACTTCCATGTGCCGCAAGGTTCTTTCTTTGAAGTCTAACATTTTCTTTTACCTCTAGCTACTGTGCCGCCGTTGGCGTCTACGTATACGTAGAACGTGTCTGAAAAGACACACTTTATTATAGCCTGGGTTGCTAACATCTCCAAATTAATGCTGGGTATTGCTTTGCTCATATCATTTTTCTTAAATGGCCTACCCTTGAATTTATCGATTATAAAATAGCAAGCTTTCTCATTCTTCTAATTATTATTTCGAATAATATCTCGAAAACACTTCCCTCACTCCGTTATTTCATGAGTGCCGACTCCGCCTATTCTCAGCAATGCATGCACCCAGCTGCTCTCTTGCAAGTGATAAGAATGTACGGTTCTCGCTGAAGGTTACTCCGGAGAACATTGCTTCCCAATGTAATCGGCGCCCAGTCGTAGGGATGTACTTTAATAGCGGTGCCAAAAATAGGCGCTTTATAAGTCAAATTTTATCGATGAATAAGGAACTCCATGTGTTTTAATTAATCCGGAGCTCTCAGCTATCACGCCCCTAATATCTCTGCTGTGGCTGTTTAAGTAAGCGTGCCTCATCCCTTGTTTTCGAAAGTTCGCATAGTTTGCTGTTTTCTCGGGGTGCTTACTATTAGCGGGAGCCATTTTCTACTCCATAGCCATATGTAACGGCAGGTGCAGTACCCAAATCCCTGCAAAACATACCTTTCACTGGCATATGAGTGAAAGAATACAGGCAGCGTCGTGAGGAACAAGCAGCAGTGATAAAGCGAGTTTTCCTCACAAGCTTTGCTTATGCAAGGCGGAGTGTGGGTGCAAATCGCGTGTATTAAAAAGGATCGGGTGATTATTTCTCAGACCAAAGCGTAATTCAGCGCGCAAATTTTCTTGGTATCCATGCAGTGATTGCTCCGCCTTGCCTCAATGAACTTCGGCAAATGAATGTTTCTAATTAATTTTCTGTTCACACCGCGCCTGTGCAATGCTTTCTGCATTCCTTATACAAGGTGTCCAGGCTAACTTTAGCCAGGGGTAAAAAAAGAAGATATTTGAGGTAGGCCAGGGAAACCACTTACATACACACCTACCAACCGGCTTGCGCATCATAGGCAAGTTTGTTTGCAATTAATTATGTAGCAATAAAACTAATCTTTCTAAATGCGTAAATATTCACTTTGAACATAAATGTGAATGGCAAAGTTGGAAAGCACCTTCAGAAACTCCCATTACATTTATTCGCGGTAAAGAAAGCGTCACGTGTATCTTTTTCCGAGCTCCAAAGAAAGCCCGCGAAATACAAAAAAAAAATCACGTGACTAGCGCATTCGTTCGCCACTATTGTCCTGCTCTCAATCCTGGCTTGAGTGAACGAAATCAGCTGCTGTCATGGCGCGACGACCCATTGCTCCGGCAGGCCGATATGTCGACGGTGGTTGCGACGGCCGCGCGAGCCAGTCTGCAAGCGTGACGATGCAACCACCGTCGACATATCGGCCTGCCGGAGCAATGGTGTCGTCGCGCCGTGCCAGCGGCTGATTTCGTTCACTCAATCCAGGATTGAGAGCAGCGCAATCGCGGCGCGCGAATGCGCTAGTCACTTGATTTTTTTTTGTATTTCGCGGGCTTTCTTTTGGGTTCGAAAAAAATCTACACGTGGGGCTTTCTTTATCGCAAATAAATGGAATGGGGGTTTCTGAAGGTGCTCTTCCAACTTTGCTATTGGCATCTGCTGTCTAAAGTCAATATTTACGCATTGAGAAAAGATATTTTAATTACTGCTTAATTAATAGCAAGGCAAAAAATTGCCTAGATGAGCAAGCCGGCTGGTAGCTGCATGTAGGTGGTGGCACGGAACTAGGTACGCCAGAGCCCCAGTGCTTGGGAGATTGGTGCCTTTAGGCCGGACATTGCAGCCGCTATTGCGGTCGTGATAGAGAAAACCCGCATCCCTTAAACGGCCCGCAGTTTCCTTTATAAGGTTGATTAGTTCCTCGGAGCAGCAAAACCAGCCGCAGCTAAGGATTTGGGACACCGGATGATGGAGAGGAATGGGCTCTGGCCGAGGCCCACGTCCTCACCTCGGAGATGCCTGCATCCCCTATGAAAAATACCCGGGAGGGTCGCGCTGCCTCACAGAACAAGAAGAAAAAAAGTTAAAAGCAAGTAAAAGAAAGGCGACAGGAAAGCAAACGCGCGAAACAAGCAACAAAAGAAAGGTTGCAACGGTTGTAAGGCGGGCTGGTAAGTGATGCGTCCTAGTCTAACAGCACGAAAGACTGAGATGGAGTGCGGGGATACATGAGAAGCCCTGACTCAAGGTTATTTTTGACTCGCTAGGACGCGCATGAGTGCGAAGCCGGCCAGAGCTGCGCAAGCAAAAAGAAAAACAAACAAAAAGCGAATTTGATAATTCATGCACACGCTGTTAGTCGTTAGTGAGCGCTTGTGTTATGCCTTTTCAAAGATATCGTCTCTCGCGGTATCAGACTACAAGGAACGCACCGTCCGGATGTGTTAATGGGTGTTTCTGTCAGCTTTGGCGTGCCGGCAGAAAATGGGGATTGGCTCGGACGCAGGTAAGCGGGGGGACCTTGGCTCATATATATTAAGCTGAATAATAATTGGTTTTAGGGGAAAGGAAATGGCGCAGTATCTGTCTCATATATCTTTGGACACCTGAACCGCGCCGTTGGGGAAGGGATAAGGGAGGGAGTGAAAGAAGAAAGGAAGAAGGAGGTGCCGTAGTGGAGGGCTCCGGAATAATTTCGACCACCTGGGGATCTTTAACTTGCACTGACATCGCACAGCACACGGGCGCCTTAGCGTTTTTCCTCCATAAAAACGCAGCCGCCGCGGTCGGGTTCGAACCCGGGTATTAAGCTGAACTCAATCACGCTTTCGACGTACAGTATGGTCCACTGTTAAAGGGAACATGCGATCAGCGTGTCGTTGGCTTTCCGCGAGGCACTGCTGCGGAAAGCCGGAAAGAATGCCGCGCTGATTAAGGGCCGGAGTTTTTTTTCGGCATTCTGTCCCCGTGCATGGATCTCATTTTTCACACCAACAACGCATGGATTACCTCTTCTCGCTGCTGAATTGGCTTTTTCCATTTTGTGGTCGCGTTTCGTGCAAAATAAGCAACATTTTCTCCGGACTAGATTATGCACGTGTGAGTGACTCGGTTCATATGCCGCTCAACGTGTACAGTATGCGTTGAGTGGCATATGAACCAAGGCACTCACACGTGGATAATCAAGGTCGGGGCAAATGTTGCTTTTTTTCGCACGAAGCGCGACCGCAGAATGGGAAAAAACCAATTCAGCAGCGAGAAGAGGTAATCGGTGCGTTGTGGGTGTGAAAAATGAGACCCATGCAAGGGAACAGAACGCCAAAAAAAACTCGAGTCCATAATTAACAACAGCATTCTTTCCGGCTTTCCGGAAGGTCAACGACACGCGATCGCATGTTCCCTTTAACAGTGGACCATACTGTACAAAGTTTCCAGCAGTTCCCTTCGCATTCTTCAGGCATGTGCAAGGTGGTCTGGTTTCACAATTATGATATAGCTGAAATTTAGTTTTACATCGATTATGATTAAATGCAGTATGCGGACTTCCTGATGTTTACTAGTCAACGCAAGATTTGTTGTGAAGCTTCCGTGGTTATTCCACATAAGGAATAACAATTCAAAAACGGGACGTTGCAGACGAACAACTCAATACGATTGCGTTTTCTTTTCAAGCCATCTGTCTGTTCTGCGTTTCACAGAATTATCTCGTATCATCGAGCACAGCTCCGAACATTCGCAGAGCTATAGTGTAAGAAAAGCAGTAATATCAGTGTAACATTCGTGTAGCTGCTACGAGATACGGCAATGTGCTAAATTTGAAGTAAAAAGGAGTTAAAGTTATGAGAAGAAAATTAATTTGAACTACCTTGCTACAACATGTTGATTCTTAACGCATGAACGCAAGCAAGCATTTTTGCCCGCAGTAGCTTTCAAACTGTTCAATATGTCCTGGTGTGCCACTTCAATGATTTCATCGAAATATGTACATATTTCTTTTCCCTTCATTATCTGAAGACTAACATATCAACGTATTAATCACTTCCTTTTTTATGTGATGATTTGCGTTATTATATTTCATCACTCGATTTGTAGTTGCACACCACATCTTAATTTCAGATAAACTTGCAGCCAATGCTTAGGCGACTTCGTTTTCTATTAAACTTTTGATGCGATGTGATCTTCATATCTTGGAAAGGAGAAGAAAACTGGCGGACTTTCGAAATAAGCAGATAAAGTGAACAATCAAAGTAAAAGAAAGTAGAAACTCTCATCTTTCCAACGCTAAAGAGTCGCCAAAACTTTTCGGCGTGAGAGCGCACGTAGGCATTTAAGCACAAGTGCTCCTGCGAAAGGATCTCTCGTCTAGCTGTCTAGGCGAGAACAGGATCTTGAGTACAAACCGTATTGAGAGAACTTTTAAGAGGATATCAACACTGAAGAACGTTCTGAGATAGCTCAATGTCTTTTTTTTATCCTTACTTTATTTTTTCAGCTAAGCGGCCGACGAAACTCTTTCAGCGGATAAACGGATTATCGACTGTTTTGTCGAACTGTTTTGTTTATCATTGGATTACACCAATCGGTACTGAACCTGCTTTTGATTCTTCTCTGCCTACGGTGCAAGAACATGACAGAAAACCAAAAATAGCACTCACCAGTGATTCTGCTTCTTTGAGGAACGAGTTGAAAGATGGGGTAAGTGTTTTCCAGAAGATGTACTTTGAGTGGCTCCTGTGAAGTGTGCCGTCAACACCTCCAGTATTACCCAGGGCTTGAGGCTCATGCTTTCAAATTGGCTCCCTCTGTATAAATCCGAGCGTAGTTTGGTGAAGAACTAAAGGAATTTTCTTTTACCTTCACTATTTATGAAAAAAATTATGAAAAAAGAAGCCAAAGGTTGCCGTGTTCGGCTTATTATTTTATAAGCTATAAGAAAAGAAGCACTAGGAAAAGAAGCGCACAATTCTGCCACGGTTGATTCTCCCTTGAACAGCGCATACTTCTCTACAGATAAAGCGACATTTAAAATCGGTTGCAAAGTGCCCGATTCTGAAAGTGCGCTTGGCCTCAATCTCCTCGCCCCGTCAACGACATTCCCGGTGGTTCGTTTCAAAAGCGGTTTCCGAGCTCAATCTTATCCTAAACGGCTTGCTTCTGTGACAAACGGGACCGAGTCAAGCACTGCAATAAAATTTCACGCCCCGCGTTATTTGTGATCATCTTATATTCTTATGCTTGCTTCTCCTCCACACCTCACTTTAATCAATTTTCTCTCCCACTCATGCAATCAGTCATCGTCATCAGCCTGAGTATGCCCACTGCAGAGCAAAGGCCTCTCCCATGCATCTCCAATTAACCCTGTCTTTTGCTAGTTGCGGCCGCCGTATCCCCGCAAACTTCTTAATCTAATCTTCAATCAGTCTTAATCAGTCTTCTTAATCGTGCAATAAGTATGCGAAAATTTTCACAGTTCATTTGTTCCTGAACCCATTATCATCTATACTCTACACCAGCTCAGCCGCAGCGGTGGCTGAGTGGTTTGGGCACTCGGCTGCTGTTCCGAAAGACGCAGGCTCGATCCCAGCCGCGGTGGTCGAATTTCGATGGAGGCGAAATTCTAGAGGCCCGTGTACTGTGCCATGTCAGTGCACGTTAAAGAACCCGAGCTGGTGGAAATTTCCGGATCTCTTCACTACGGCTTCCCTCATAACCTGAGTCGTTTTGGGACGTTGAACACCTATAAACCAAACCAAACCATCCACACGCTCAAATTTAGACTGTTGTTACGGAGTGTGTCTAGCCTAGCGTGGTGTTCGTGCCAGAAATAACATATATGCACAGCATTAGCAAAAACCTTTTTTCAGTTTTTATGTGTGACTTCTTCCGGTATATTTTCTTCTTCCCTATCCTGAGACTAACTGCTCGTGATAAATCTATACCTTCTTCTACCACGCATGGAACACAGCTAACTGCACGTAACTGCATACTTTTTTTTAAGTTAGGGTTAGTTTATGTGGACTGCGTTAGATGGAAAATCCCTAGCGCAAAGAAATTAGCGCCTCCAGGGAAATCGTGTCCCAGTGTTGGGGTTGGCTGGACCTATTTGCGTCATTGCCAGATGTGACACATTGTGAGAGCCGCTGTCTGGCTTGTGCCGCAAGTTCCTGCAGGGTCAAGAGCTTAGTCAAGCGATCATTGTTATTTCACTTTGCTTTTTCCCCATATTAACAGTGCTTATGTATTGTCAAAAGCACAATTAATAAACATTCGTTCCGGCGGGAACCTGTGGCTTCTCAGTAAAAAATTTTTCTTGCCATGTTATTTCTCAGCAAGCATTTTGTTTATCTCGCACTCATCTCGGGATTTTCCGTGAATCTGATGTGAAACATCGCGTTACCGTTTCAGAAGTGCGTAAACAGAACCGCGGTCAATTTGCGGTCACCTTACTATTTACTTTTCACTCGAACTCTCTCATCAGAGTCCTACTTCGAACGCTGCTGCGAACATCCCATACAACACGAAACGTAACACCGCCTGCACTGCGCAAAAAAACAAGTTTTCGTAAATCATACGCTCAAAAAAAAAAACTGAATCATGAGCACCAGCGTGCAGGCTCGAAAAACATGCTGCTCAAGCGTTTCCACTGAAAACTCCCGTTCCGTGGAAAGCTCCTCATTCAGGAGTGTTTGCTTTTACAGCGCCTACGCTGAGGAGACGTGAATAGAGCGGACCAGAGAGCTCAACGACATGTTACCCGCAATCAAAGCGAAAACCCAGGCGGATCGTTGGCGTCATATTGCAATAGTGCCCGGGATACCGAATATCGGCTCTATGTAGTGCATACGCGATTTTGATGGGGATGCTTCGCCAGGCGCTAAATCGGCGCGCTTTTTCCAAAAAGTGGTTCCATGAAGACGGCCTCCTATTCAGTGCTTTTTTCTTCTCTCGGTCTAAACGATCAGTAACACATATAAAAAAGGCCGCCGTTGAAGGATTCAATTGCGGAAGGCTCGAAGTTCCTATAATGCCACGTTGCGCAGGAGCCCTACGCAAGAGGTTTTAGTCGCCATGAATGATTCCGTATCCTATCATTGCGCACTTATCCGAGAAGTGTTCTGACCGGATATTTGTATCACAATCCAGAATATCAAGTTCGGAGTACCGCGGCTTGTAGCTTATTTTTCTACTGTTTACTTTAGAGCGCTTGCTCTAAGGGCGAACGTTCCTGGGCAAGACGCAGTAGTGTTCGCAGGCGGAAAGAGTCCGAGGCGGACACGAAAGACTGTGCTTTCCCGCAAGCTTTCGTAGCGAGAGCTACACTACGCTACCCAGTCAAGTATTTTGCAGTGAGCCTGGGAGGCCGATAGTGCGCATGCGCGAAACAAGAGAGGAGCAGCAGGTGCGCGGCGCATGACGTCAGAGTTCTCCGCCGCCGCCGCGCGAGGAGCCGCGCCGGCCCGACTACGCCCGCCGGCGCCGCGTGTGAATGCGCATGCGCGGCAACCGGAGAAGGGCAACTGGTGCGCATCGCATGACGTCAGAGCTCGGCCGCCGCCGCGGCCGCGTGTGGGGTCGTGTGGATAAACTGCGTATGTGCGGCTGTGTGTATAAAAGCTGAGGTGATACGACTCGGTGTATCACAGTCGCTTCGTATGGGTGACAAAAAGGAGACTACAGCCGCCGCTATGTGGTGGTATCGTCAGGAGAAGATCAGTTCTTCGGACCCAGAAGTCGTCGCCTGACACTTGGCCGCTAGGCAGAGAAAGAATGAACATCAGAAGGCTAAATTAGTGGCGCAGACGCCTGAGCAAACAGAAGAACGTCTTGCCAAGCGGATACGCCAAGACGCGGAGCGTAACAAGCGGCGTATAGCAGCTCGCATGGTTCCTTTGCAAGAAAATCAAGATGAAGCTATGGCAACAACATCATTATCAACAACAACTGAATAGGAGGATGTAAAGGCTCGTCGTATAACTGAACAGGCGATTAGACCAGGGGTGAACTGCAGCTCTCGCTACGTATATCCTGGCATAGCTGAGCTAAGACATTGCCCATTTTCTTCTTTCGCTCCCTTCATAATCCTTTCCTTTAGGGCGCGGTTCGGGTGTTCACCGAGGTATGTGTGAGAGTTACTGCGTCACTTACTTTCCTCAAAAACGAAGTTTCATTTTCCCTCAGGTCCCCTCACCTCTTTCATTTCATTTCTCCATTCTGCCTGCTATCCTTTATTTCCGCTGCCCCAGCTCAGGGGCTTCAGTATCGATGGCTGATGCCGGGGCTAGCAAAAATCTTTTCTTTCCTTTTTACTATTATTTTAATGAAAAAACCAGTACCACCACCACCATTTTCCCTCAACTACGGCCCCTCCTGTATACATTTAGCCCACCTTCCTCCTTTCCGTAAGGCCGATTCACACGACGGACCGCTCGCCCGCGGCCCGCGCAAGTGTTCGTGCGTACCAAATTGAGAGGCATGCTGTCGGCCCGCGGACTGCACAACCAAGGAAGTTCGAATGCATCTCCCCTCGCGGGAATTAGCGGCGGCCCGCGAAGATGCGCACGCTAGCTCTGGCAACCATCGCTCTTGCTAATATTTCGGTTGCCGCATTTCGCTGAGTGACGTTGAGCTCGCGCGCTGTTTTGACAAGCTGCACTGCGTTCGCGACCATGACAAAGCGATCGACTCGGCTCGCAAGACGGCCCAGGCCATTGCGGAATTGGACAAAGGGCCGCACCTGCAGCATTCAATCGCAGTCGGGAGGAAAAACCAGTTTGATTAGCGTTGCCAAACACTTTAATATAATCTGGCAACAGCGGTACCACCAACCAGCGCGTCGTCTGCTCTTTTGGTCCGTCGCATCCGCTTGACGTCATCGGATAGCAGGCAAGTTTTTAGTGGCGCATGAACACGTGATGCGCGGGCCGCGGGCGAACGGACCGTCGTGTGAACCGTCCTTTAGAGGTGTGGTTGAGGTGTCCACCGAGAACTGAGACAGTTACTGCACCATTGATTTGTTCACAGTCCGCTAAAAGCATCCGCTGCAACCAAAGTAGAACTAACCTGTAATACCATGTTTCGAAGAGGCCCATTAATGCCTTAAACTGTTTCATTGCGAGTTTCGGGTTAGAATCTGGTAGCATCAACTTAGTGCACGACTTCTTATTGCGTTGGAAAAAAGTGTCCCTTTACCTCCATGTAATAGCAGCGCTCTGTTGCAAACCATTTAGTGTCCCAGAAAGTGTTCTTAATAAAAACATGAGCCATTTAAATGTAAGCAATGGCTCCTTGCGAGTTTAGTCTCTTTGTATATGTCCTTATCTCTGCGTGCTGCCTGTCACCGGCAAAGAATGAGCAATTTTTTTCCCGCATCTGCGCTCATCCAAATAACTCTGATTTGCTTCTCCTCTGCTTTCTAAACATTGAGAGGACTCTTTCTTTGAAAACCTTACAAGACAGACTTGCTGACAGAGGTTCTGAGGTACATCTGAACAAAAGAACTGGGCATTGAGTAAGTGCATCCTCGACATCTGTGATCACGTGAACGATTTGTGGTGCATCACGTGCGCACTATAGGTATGAAGAGCTCATTAGCACATATTACGTTTCTTTTATCGGGAACATCTTTCCCGCGGAAATTTGTAGCCTCAACGGTTGAAAACAAATTAACACTTTGTTTGATGGCTTTTGAATACATCGCACATTGGTTGAAACCATGGCATACTTTTCTTAGGCTGTATACTGTGCGTATGTGGCTTTCACTGCAGGGGACAGCGCTTCAGGCCCTTGCTTGGCTTTGGCAGGCCAGAGTCTATATTCTGTAGAGGTTTACTAATAAAATAAATTCAGTTCGATCAGTGACCATTCTTATTATGCCCAGCGTTAAATCGATTCTGATCGTATCATGGAAACTCTACTGACTGTCGGCTCGAGCCAATGACAAACACTCTTAGAGTCCGGGACAAAAGGACTGTTCCCACGAAGCATGAGGCGGAATGCGCTCTTCTTTCCTTCTGCAGCAGAAGCGTGTTGTGGGTTGTGCACATCAGTTTTCCGAGAGTGCAAATAGTGAATACTTCAGACTTTCAATACCCTCAATAATTACTGCAAATTGAGGAAGCATGAGATTCGCACCAAGTATCGTTCTTGTCGCTTAGCAAATAAGAATTACAGTCTTATATGGAACTACATATATCTTGAAAACTAAACATTTTGACAGATTTGCCTGTCTGGTTGGTTTTGAAGACTTATAATAACCTGAACAACTCCAACCAAAAATCTTAACTTTAATTTTAATTTTAGCAACCTCCCTGCAGTGCGACAGCGTGACTAACAGCCTAAACCCCCTCCCCCTCCTCCGCGCCTTTCGCGTAACAGCTGTCGTTCCTTTGACCACCCCCCTCCTCCCCTCCATACTTATAGACGCTTAGCTACTGCCCTCAGTCACCCCTGATGAAGAAGCCGTGTCGGCTTCGAAACGTTAGTTTAAAGTTAAAATTTTTGGTTGGAGCTGTGCAGTTTATTATACATGTATCTTACTTTGTCCAGTGTCAGCGTTGTCACGCGACACCCCAGTTCATGCGACTGTCTTGCGGATCTAGCTGTGGTATTTCTGGTTTTAACATTTTCAGCTTTGGCTCTATGTTTGACGTTAGCCATTTCTCTTTTTCTCGTTCGGCCGCTTGAGTTCGCCCACGTCACGAAAGAGAGAAAGCGTCTGCTCTTTTCCGCTTCCAGTTCGCCACCGTTATGCGGTACGTTCTCTCCCCAGGTCCTCTACGCCATTGTAGAAGAGGTCTCCTCACGGATCATTATTCCCAGATTGTACGCTCGTTCAGCTGTACGCTTACGAATCGAACCCGTCGCTGGGAGCGGAGGACCAGCGCCTGCAGTTTTTTACCGTCGCGCAGAAAGCGCACTTCGTTGCCCGTCTCTATTTCTTCTTCTCCTTGAACCCATTTATTTCATTGCCATGGAAAATTCCCCTTCGTTAATATATCCTCTGCGCTTTTTGTCAGTCGGGTAATCGTTTCTCGCATAGCGCGCGGCTCATCGGCAGTTAATGTCGATGTTCCGTGAGAATTTATTCGAGCTAAGAGTGTTGAGCTGCATTTTACTGTTTCCTTCCTGAGTTAAGATATCGGCCATATACGTTCGTTGTCAGTGTAAAACGCACGAGCAAAAAGTTGGCATTTCCGCCCAATCAATCGGCAGTGTCTTGCAAGCACAACGCAGCACTATAAAATTGGCAGTGGCTTAACCTGGTCCTGGAATTCAGCGAAAGGCAAGCACGCTTGCCAAGCGTCTGAGGCTCGTCCTGCGGAGCCAACGCAACCTAGGTTCGTAACACACACACACACACACACACACACACACACACACACACACACACACACACACACACACACACACACACACACACACACATCTATATATATATATATATATATATATATATATATATATATATATATATATATATATATATATATATATATATATATATTCCACGACCACTTTGCTATTACGTGGTATCACATGGCGCTACGACATCCCCATCGGATGTAATCACGTGGCTTCACATCCCCCACCAACTGTTCTTAAGGTCAAACATAAACCCGAAGGTGACCCAATGTCAAACTTCAAAGGTCAACTAAAGGTGATCATGGGTCAAGGTCAGAGGTCAAAGGTTGGACACCAAAAATGTACCACATATGGTCACACACGGCTATCCCTGCTTGGGCTGAAGGTCTTTCAAGGCCGTTGTGCTGCCTACCCGAAGATTGCTTTACCTAGCGTAGTGAAGCTTTTCGCTTCAATAAAGCCCCCACCTTCAAGTTCTCTTGAATGACTCGTGTGTCCTAGCATCAGTTTCTGCTTTTATCGTACGTGATGGCGGGTGCATTTTAAGTGCGGAGGTTCCGTGGAGTGGAACGGGCGAATGTGAATCGTGTTTCACTTACGCTTCTCTTGCTGTCACGCTCTAATTGTATCCACTGACCCCGTGATGCAAGTTCACTGGCCAGAGGCTACAGAAATGGCTCTCCGCGCAATTCACCAGCTTTTGCGTATGTATAGCTCAGAGGGTGGACGCAGTTTGAACCACTCTGCTACCACGTCAAGTTTTCGGAAATATGCCGGTCAACGAGATCAGCACGTGTATTAAAGGAAGTGCCCTATTGTTAGTAAACGAATGAAGGCTAACTATTTTAGGAAACTTATAAGAACGATTTTCCAGACAAGGTTGTTTGGTGAAAAGAGACTGCGTATCTCGTTGCGGTATGCTTCATTGTTTTCACGATATCTCCGACTTCTGTATCTGCTCAGGAGAGTCCTTGTGGCGATGCTATAGCTTTGTTGAAGAGAGTTTACCCTCATGCGTGCCTAAAGCCTATCAAGCAAAACTGCATGCAGTTAAGTGAAGAAGCGTTTGAAGAACTCATGCTGAGCTGTCAAAATATTTATCATGACGCTCAGTCAACAAAATTGAGTCTGATATTTTTGCCCAACATCATTTCGCCACCTATTACTGACTAGTTTTCAGAGCCCAAAAGCAAAATGGCTATACACCTAAATATCAGTCGATAAACCCTACTCAACCTATTAAGGAACAGGTTCCATTGCACAGAAAACGGCGCGCACAGTTATCTCCTCGAAGACAGAAGACTGGTGTCCTTGTCTATTCTTTGCCCGGATTGTTTCTGAAAGCTGCTAAAAGAGCTTTTGCAGCATCGCTAAAGAAACCACTTGGGTTCTCGTGTTTAATGCTGGTTTTGGATTGAAAATAGATCTTATCATACTGTTGGAATAGTGCGAAACTTCAGGGTGGAGTGACGAAGCAAAGAGCCAACAGGTGGATATTGTAACGCACCACATTATCTTAACTGAACGGCCTGTGAAGCGAGAAACAAAGCAGTGGTCCCAAAGAGGCAAAGCAATGTCAGCGGCACGACGTGATAGCGCTCATATGAGATCGTAAAGCTCGTCAGAGGGCATCAGCCATACTACCGTTAAAATAGAAGCGACAAAGTGACTACGAAGCTCTTGTATGGAACTGTTTAAATATATTTCTGACTCCCAGCGACCTTTTTCAAAACGCCTAAAACACAAGAGTTTGATGCACACAATAATCGGTTTGTATAACCAGGCACTTGATTGGACGCGCTGTGACATTTTAGAAGTGAGACGACAGTAACTTTTGAAAAAATGCAATCGTAACAGTAGGAGGATAATTTACGAGTATAAATTCGACAGTTTGTAACGTAATATTTTACGTGACCTGAAGGAGACAGTGACTGTAAATCTGAGGGAAAAAAAAGGAAAAACTGCATTCTGCGGCCACCCGCCGCGGTGGCTCAGTGGTTAGGGCGCTCGACTACTGATCCGGAGTTCCCGGGTTCGAACCCGACCGCGGCGGCTGCGTTTTTATGGAGGAAAAACGATAAGGCGCCCGTGTGCTGTGCGATTTCAGTGCACGTTGAAGATCCCCAGGTGGTCGAAATTATTCCGGAGCTCTCCACTACAGCACCTCCTTCTTCCTTTCTTCTTTCACTCCCTCCCTTATCCCTTCCATAACGGCGCGGTTCAGGTGTCCAACGATATATGAGACAGATACTGCGCCATTTCCTTTCCCCAAAAAACCAATTATTATTAATTCTGCGGCCTGTCGTCTCTTCTTCAGCAACGACGGCATCTAATCTATGTGCCACCCGATTTTTGGCTGGTTCCGGGAATAAATCCGCGGCACGTAACACTACTGATATCCGCACAAAGGAACCTAGAAAAGGCCAACGATTAGTTGCATATGCTTGGATGAATGCTCCGCAATTCTTGGCTTCGGCTCTGTGTTACGTACTCCTTCCCAGAGCGTAACAGATATAGTCGTCCGGACCCCAAAAACACCAAGACCACCAGAGGCAGGTAATTGCACGGCCGACAAGACCGCTGTTATCACTCGTGAGGGCAGACATGACCTTCGTCTGGATGTATACAGGGCCTTAAGAACACCGCCTTATATGCACTGCAATAGGTATTACGCATGTTCGGTTGATAGACTCGCGTATACGCGGTATAGGCTTGAGTGTCTCCATTTGGCACGCCGCAACTAATGACATATCGCTGAAGCCCTGACATGTCACAACCAAAGGCCTTTCTCCGGTTCACCTGTCTGAAGACAGTGCTCTGTCCTTCTGGCAAGAGCCCACCTCCGTTGTGTAGTGCCGGATAAGTGGGCCCCTTTGCTTGGACAGCAATCGAACGGTGAAAGGTGGGCACCTCGCAGAGCAATCGGAACCCAGGAACCGCCAGCTTTGTGTCTGAGCGCGCACATACAAGTATGACCTTTCTGCTTCAGCATGCACTTGTGCAGAATCGCGCCCGTATCCAGGGCAAGCTCAATGACTCCTTAATAGTTTTTTAAGGTTTTCAAGTCGCAGAGAGAGAGAGGGTTTATTGATAGGAAAGGCAGAGAGGTTGGCCTGAGAGGTTGGCAGAGTAGCAGGCCAGATATTTATTTTTCAAGTCGCAGATCGGCGGATAACCATATTAGATTTTCGTCCGTAACCTTATCGGTTGTCGTTGTTGTTGTTGTTGACTATGATGATGTTGATGATGATGTTGTTTTGTTGTTTTGTTGTTTTGTAGTTGTTGTTGATCATGACGTTGTTGTTGTTGTTGTTGTTGTTGTTGTTGATGATGACGTTGTTGTTGTTGTTGTTGTTGTTGTTGTTGTTGTTGTTGTTGTTGTTGTTGTTGTTGTTGTTGTTGTTGTTGTTGTTGTTGTTGTTGTTGTTGTTGTTGTTGTTGTTGTTGTTGTTGTTGTTGTTGTTGTTGTTGTTCCGACTGAAGGAAGGATGAAAAGGAAAGTGCACAGGCCTTGAACACTGACTCGAGCTGAGCCGCAATCGCTGTCATGTGCAGACAAAGGAGAGGTGAAATTGTGAGAGGAGTGATTGATTGAAAGAACAGGCGCCCGCGTCGCAACAACCGCGTCCGCCGAAACGACGACGCGCTGTCTGTAAGATACCCCCCATCCCCTCTCGGCAGTGTCGAGATCGGCTGCCGCCTCCTAATATGCAATTCGCAGGCCAGCCTTCAAATCCCCCTGCTCTGTTGGCTCTAATTATGCAGCGATTCGTTATTGCCCTTCAGAACATAAAGCCTCGTTAGTATAATAGCGCTAGCCCAGAGATTCTTTTTACTTTTCTTTTTGCTCTACGGTTCCTTGTTGTGTTTATGGTATGCGCCTTGCGTATATGCTTCAGTGCTTGAACTTTGTGAAATATCGTATATTTACTTCATCTTGCTGTTAAAGTTTGTTTTTTACCTTTCCACTTTAGTCGTGCCTCCAGCACTGTGTGGAAAGCACATAGTTTTCCTCTTGCTAGGCTTTCCAACGGGGACTTCAGTGGCCGGTTACTTTCAGATTAGACTTATGATATGATGTATCTTTAAACCGCATGATTGGACTTTAGCTGTTAGGAATTTCGTTGTCCGGCGCTCTGTAACCGTACCGACCAGCCAACGGTTCAACAGCAAGAAGATTGTGAAGAAGGGGAGAAGGGGAACATTAATTAGGAAGAAATCCTGAACATTTTTTTTTTTGCTTTTTTTTGTCTTGTCATATTTTTTGAGTCCTCACCCCCGAAGCAGTACTACAAAAGGTGGGAATGCGTAATTGCCGATGCCACGCCCCTATCTTTGTTATTGCCGGAAGAAACTATTCCCTGAATTTTCAGCTTAACTCTTTGTTTCTATTTTTGGAAATGTAATTTTAAATGCCATGGAAAGTAGAATAAAACATTTCAATGCATAAATTCAGTACCAAAGAATCGCAAACTTTGGGAACACTTGAGCAACTTGGGGTACAGGTTCGAATTGAGGCGTGATTACGATTTCGGCTGTTAGTGTCAGTCCTCGGCTGCAAACAGTGACAAATTCCAGTTCCTTCGTGCCTTCCGAGTTCCATAAAAGTCTGCGGTCATCTGTACAGAAAATACTACATGCGCTTGTCATTTATAACTTAGTGTGAAGGAGGCAATGATTCATTGCTCACATTCATTGAACACTTTATTATGGGCATGTCTTGCGTTTTTAGATTTTTAAGAGAAGCTGGTTTCCTTAAAATATTTAAATCATGACCCAGTACTTCGATCGCCTGATACGCCTCAGCCATTTCTCATTTCTGAGAAAAAGGGCGAGGTCCTAATTTGATTGGTTGGGAGCCTTGAGATCCTTGCCCTATAAGGATATCCGCTTACAATACCCGACCTCCTTTAAAAGTTTTTAATAGTACCCATCTCTAGAATCTTTTTCCTTCATCATCATGGGGTAATTCTAACTATTTAAGCACTCTGCACCACCGACGATTTTCACAGTTCTATAAAATTATCCAGAAATTTCTCGTATACCTCGAGCTTAGCGCATGATGGCCTTAGTTGTCTATGCGCCATAAAACCCAACACAACAACTTTCAGATGATGGGCTCGTCAGTAATATGTTGGAATAACGTCCTCATTTGAAAATTTTCCCCTCGTGTAGAAAACACGAAACATACAAGCTGCGGAACTAACTGCCGGTGCAATCAAACTTTGGATTATGGAAATCTGCGAGACTGTGAAACACCTGACGGCACCGTCGGCAATGACAATCAGGTCAGCGAGAGGAAGTGGAAACACGTGCCCCTATAATTAATGCGCGAGATTGCAGAGTGCTAATGGCTGCGCGTATTTCGGCAGCCCGCTGTGTGTTCTGCCGCAACTCCTTCGATCCGGGCAAATATTTCGTGGGAGAGAAAACGAGAGGTAAACGATTAATTCCATCTGGCCCGTGAAACTGGCGCAAGCCAGGAGTTGAAGTTTTACGGGTGGTTCTCGTTTCGTACTCTGAATGTTTCTCTCTGGGAATGCAATGACTGTTAAAGCGAGGCTGAAGCATTACTTTCGACTGTAGATTCCACAAAAAGGAAAATAAAACCAGATTTAAGGCAATCATTGTAATAAGGAAGTAATTACTCGTTCAATCCCCGGAGCACGACGATTTTTTCACTAACTACGAAGTTTCTGAGAAAGCTGCATAGCTTTCCTTTTTCGCCATATCGCTGCGCTGAATAATTGCTGCGTAATTACTTACTTATTAGAAATGTACTCCGCCTTGAGGGATTTCTCTAAATATTTGACCATGGCAATCATTTATGTGGCTATAGTTGAGCGTAAGTTTGCGGGTATCGTTGACGTGAAGTGTTTCGGCATGTTATATATCATACTAGATATGGCTTAAGGTTAGCGGGATCTTTCGCTGACGCATTAATTTCGGCTTCTGCAAACCATTTATCGCGAAGAAAGACTGGAAAATCTAAATTTGTCCCGCGAAGCAGCTGTGGCGCCCCTTACGTTCCACGGTACCAGCTATCCTACAGGTTGTTGAACTACCTACAGTGCAAGTTAAAAAAATGGTGTTTTGATGCGATCGAAATGAGAAGGTTGGCAGGCTCTCGCGCCACGAGCATCATTCATAGGAACGGCTCAGCGCTGTACAAAACAGGAATTTATTTCATAAACAAAATTTCAAAGTTGAGCTGCCACTTTTATGGGTGGTGCCACGATCTGTTAACCTCCACAAGCTAGGCTTTGGTTATGGCTAGACTTCGAAACTGCTAGGATTTTAGAATTCTGCCACAATACGAATCTCTCGCCGTTTTTAAGATCGGCGAATTGGAGTAAGCCGCCTCATCATGTAGCGAGGGGCTGGAAATGGCAACGTAATACGACATCGTTAAGCTTACTCCCCATAATTAAAATGAGAAAGAGAGAGAGAAAGAGAAGAAAGGGAAAGCCTTTCGCATTTGCGCTCTTAAGCAGACCTAAGAGTAATCCTGTAATTTTTTTAGGGCTCGTAGAGAGCGCAGACTGGATCGCGAGACTGAAATACCTAGAAGAATAAGAATGGGGTGGAGCGCATTTGGCAAGTGCGAACGCACAAACAAGGACGAGAAGGGTACGCAACAAGCGTGCCTTATGTACCCTTTTCGTCCTTGTTCGTGTGCTGTTGATAAGTATTAACCGACTTTTTCAACAGCGCACTTTTTTGTTGACTTCCGTAGAGGACAAGACGGGGTATTAAGCAGTAGCGACTTCCAACAAAGGGTACTACGAATGCACAAACAAGGACGAGAAGGGTACGCAACAAGCGTACCTTATGTACCTTTTCGTCCTTGTTCGTGTGCGCAGTACTCTTTGTTGATAAGTATTAACCGACTTTTTCAACAGCGCACTTTTTTGTTCACTTCCGTAGAGGACAAGACGTGGTATTAAGCAGCACACCATCATTACTTCAGTAGAATTTCTACCATCCTCGCCATCTATTTCTCGCAGTCTGCTGTCCAGGAAGAAGGAATTCGTTATTTATTACAATTGCCATAGTTCTTAAATAGATTGTATAAAATATAGAAAACATTATTTGCATAGATTTGAAAATTAAAAAATATTGAAATCTAGCCCGCCGCGGTGGGTCAGTGGTTAGCGCGCTCGACTACTGATCCGGAGTTCCCGGGTTCGAACCCGACCGCGGCTGCTGCGTTTTTATGGAGGAAAAACGCTAAGGTGCCCGTGTGCTTTGCGAAGTCAGCGCACGTTAAAGATCTCCAGGTGGTCGAAATTATTCCGGAGCCCTCCACTACGGCACCTCTCTTCCTTTCTTCTTTCACTCCCCCCTTTATTCCTTCCCTTACGGCGCGGTTCAGGTGTCCAACGATATAGGAGACAGATACTGCGTCATTTCCTTTCCCCCAAAAGCAATTATTATTATTATTAGGCAGCGGAGGTTCGGACAGAAGACTTACATCTGTTCTACCAGCAGAAGACAATATGCTGCCAGGCTTAGATTAAGTCCCAGAGAGTATGTGATGAAGGTTTTTAAAAGTGGACTGAAACGTTTTTTTTTTTCTCGTAATGGGATAGGTGAGCATCTCGGCAATGACCTGTCAGATTCCCAGGAGATCAAATCGGCCCGACGAGTGGCCTCCAACGTAGAGTCATTACATCGACCTCTTGGCAAGATTTCTTGGGTCACGCCCAGAAAACATTTGGATTTCGGCACCTCGAGCTGTTCTTTCCTCCTTCGCTCCTCCTCCGCCAAATAGCATTGCGGTGCGCGAAGCGGAAGAGTTTATACTCTGCCTAATAATACAGGAGAAGAAGGAAGCCACATGAAGGACGTTTATGATTGCAGAGAACACGAGAACACACGAGCACAAATTGACGTGAAAGTTAGATTGCTGAAGCAAGATGAAGCGCCTGGTACTAGCGTCAAATTGGCCAACCCAGATTGAACGAAACCCAATTCGTACAGCGAATACCTCCGCGAGAAAAGCTGCGTGGGTCGAAGTCAGCCCCAATAAAGTTGTGTAATTTTTACGTCAACGACAGCACCATGACTACCTGTGTAAATTATTGAAGCAAAAAAAATTAAAACAAGTGCGCTGGCACAGGCCTAAGGACCCTGAGGATACATGGCAGGTAATGGTAGGCATCGCCTTTTTTTTGGACAGTAAACGCACTATCTGCTCAAACATCTTTACCTGCGGCGGTGGCTCAGTGGTTAGGGCGCTCGACTACTGATCCGGAGTTCCCGGGTTCGAACCCGACCACGGCGGCTGCGTTTTTGTGGAGGAAAAACGCTAAGGCACCCGTGTGCTGTGCGATGTCAGTGCACGTTAAAGATCCCCAGCTGGTCGAAATTATTCCGGAGCCCTCCACTACGGCACCTCCTTCTTCCTTTCTTCTTTCACTCCACCCCGCCGCGGTGGCTCAGTGGTTAGGGCGCTCGACTACTGATCCGGAGTTCCCGGGTTCGAACCCGACCGCGGCGGCTTCGTTTTTATGGAGGAAAAACGCTAAGGCGCCCGTGTGCTGTGCGATGTCAGTGCACGTTAAAGATCCCCAGGTGGTCGAAATTATTCCGGAGCCCTCCACTACGGCACCTATTCTTCCTTTCTTCTTTCACTCCCTCCCTTATCCCTTCCCTTGCGGCGCGGTTCAGGTGTCCAACGATATATGAGACAGATACTGCGCCATTTCCTTTCCCCCCCCCCCAAAAAAACAAACAATTATTATGCCTACACAAGGACGGTTGAAAACTGTGCCAGCGCTTCTACTGGCAGAGGAACCTTGCAACCTTCCTCCTGCTGACGCTGCACTTCAGCGCTGTTCGTAACAGCGAAGCACTCTTTGTTTACGAATACTTGGTGCACACTCTGATGCGATGAATATGCAACGCCCAATAGAGAGCCGGGAAGCATTACGAGGGCCGTTCTTGGATGGAGTTTTCCCGTAGAACCGGAAGCGCCGCTCGGCCCGGCGCTATAGTGTTGCCATATTTATGAACATAGGGAGAGATGCGTGGGGACGCGCTCCTATCCGCTTACGTAATTAACGGGCCGCGTTCGCCGCTTTGGAAACGAGGACTGGCAGCGGAGGTGCAGAAAGTCTGCTTTGTTTAGGACAGCTCTGCGCTTCTGAGACAGCGCGCTGCTGACAGTCGCTCTCCCCTTCCAAACGTGCCCGCTGTCGAGCGCATTAGGCCAGCGGACAAAGGAGCTTGTGGAATTTCCCTTCTGTTCTTGCAAATCTGAAGTTTCTGGCGGTTCTGGCCTCTCTCCGTTTAAAAAGACTGTTCGCGTTCGGTCGCCACTATGGGGAACCTGCGCTGCCAAGGTGGCACTGCAATTGTTTCATTCGGTGACTCAAAACTGCTTTTGTCAGCCGCTTGGGCCGCTGCAAACGCGACAACACATTCTGCGCGATTAGATACCCCCGTTTGGCTGACAGCATTCACTGCCTAGCTTCTCTTGGCGTAGCCCAGATAGCTGACGCACGGCACGTGCGCCTTCGACAGAGCGCGGAGGCTCACGCCAATAAGCGCCTGAAGGTGGCGCGGAAAAGTACTGATGGTACTACCCAAAACTGCTTGCTCTTCTCGCTAGGCAGTGTGTTATGGCGCTGCAATCGGCACCGCAAACTTCAGCGCAAGACCCCCATGGAATTGAACATCACGTGTGGTGTAACGTATGGGCCAGAAACTTTGAGTGCAGCGCAGTTAAAGAAGAACGGAATACCGTGAAAAGAGACTCACGTCGCGAAACGAGAACGAATTTCAATTAACTGTGACTAAGCTGAAGGCAATAGGAGGAAATTTGCTTGAGCGGAGGCGCGTAATGCGGAGGAGAGATGACCTGAGATTAGCTAGTGTTACAGAGGGGATCGGAAAGGAACGAAAACATATTCAGAGTTGGCACAGAGTCTCAAGTGGGATATAAGGATTTTTGAGGACAAGATTGCTGCGGCTGGTCCTCAAAGGGGCTGAGTGGAGGTTAATGGGTAGGGAACTTTGCCCTGTACTGACTTTATCTGCTGTATTATGGTGATGATAATGCTCTGTTGCGGACGAAACTTCGGGGTATACTTCCCAAGCAGCACAGGTCATCGGCCCAATATTGCAACAGGATGGTCCCATCCTGGTCCTTTGTAGGGCCATCTTTGCCAATACAGTTCCGATGTTGGGCCACTTGCTTGTGCTGCTTAGGTTGAAGATCGCCGAGCCCACTTGAGAAAGCTGGTCGACTTCTTTCATAGCCGCAACGAGCTAGAGCGTATGTCCCGCTTACGGATGCACGTGAACTTGTCGCCAAGCATCGGCAAAGGGCGCAGGTGCACCTAATCGGCCCAATATTGGGATCCTATTGACAAATATCAGACCTACAAAGGGCCTGCGTGAAACCAGCCATTTCCAGTATTGTCGATGTACCGGTAAACACCGGTCCCACAAGGGACCTGATTGAAACCAGCCGTTTCCAATATTGGGAATGTACCGGCAAATACCGGTTTTACAAAGGACCTGAGTGAAACCAGCCTATTCTAATATTGGGCCAATTACCTGCGCTGCTTTGATGGCCTCACTCACACGCAGGAATTATAAAAAGGACCCTCGTAGCACGTACACGCCGTTGTTCGCAGTTCGTGCGCTTCAGTTAGTTCGCAGCCGGCGTAGTCAACTACTCGTCACCATTTAGCCTCTCTACCAGCGGACAGGCCACACACATCTTTCAGCCAAACGATAACTGCATATGATGAATCATTGCCAGCTTGTTTCACTCCGGCTGCGAGACCTTCGATCCCTCCATGGTGCCTCGCTCAGCCAAAAATCAACCTCGCAATACCTGGTATCTCGAAAAAGGCTGATCTGTCATCACCAGCCCTTAGACAGCTCACGCTACTACATTTGTACGAGAACTACCGTGACTCAACGCATATTTACACTCATGGATCTGTCCTTCCAAGCAGCTCCATGGCGGCAATCGTCATTCCAGCGAAAGCTACAACAATCAAATTTAAGACGACCCACGCGACAACATCGACGGCAGCAGAGCTCGCAGCGCTCTTAACTGCCCTTCATCACATTGGTGATGAACCGCCACACAAATGGACAATATTCTGCGACTCGAAGCCGGCACTGCAGTCTCTACTGTCACCTCTACGACGCGGACCGCACGAACAACTAATCTTCCATATTACAGAGACGTTACACCATATAAGTGATGCCGGCCATGAAATAACGTTCCAGTGGCTTCCAAGTCACTGCGGGATTATCGGCAATGAACGGGCGGATCACGCTGCCCGCTCAGCCCATACTGAGGAGCGCCACGTCCCAATTCCTCTTTCTAGAACTGACGCGGCACGGAAGCTCCGCCTACTTGCTCGGCAGTGCACCGAGTCGCAATGGAATGAGCCACATTTAAGAAATACGCGACTGCACTCACTTGATCCAACATTAAGTCTTCGAGCGCCATCACAGCTTCGCCGTAGAGACGCCACGCTTTTATATCGACTTTGGTTGGGTGTTGCCTTTACTACAGCCTATGCCTTCCGCATAGGGATGACCGACACCCCAACCTGTGACCACTGCGGCCATGAAGAATCAATTGGCCATATATTGTGCTCCTGCCCGCAGTACAGTCCACAGAGGGCATGCCTTAGCCACGAACTGGACGACCAACCGCTATCCGAAAAAAGAATTCTACAACATCGAAAGGACCTACCGTCGCAAAAGAAGGCTGTGCAAGCGCTTTTGCGCTTCTTACAATCTACCGGCCTGTGTGAAAGACTTTAACTGGAACGCCTTGTGTGTGTGTGTGTGTGTGTGTGTGTCACCATGTGTGCACGTTCCTTTTTTTTGCGTTTTCCTCTGTGTCATGTTTCTAACCCCTATCCCCCATCCCCAGTGTAGGGTAGCAAACCGGAGACTCACATCTGGTTAACCTCCCTGCGTTTCCTTTTCATTCTCTCTCTCTCTCTCTAACGGGAGGAGCATTCTGCGTACTTACCCTCAGGTATTGCTGCTCAAGGTCTGAAGCCAGCTTTGAGTACTCTCGCATTGCAACATCGCCGTTCCCGTCAGCAGCAACGGCCACTTTTGGCAATAGTTGTCCAAGCAGGAATGCTACACGGTCTTGGACAGCGATCTCCTTCTGAGGCAGTGCTCTCCCAGTGGCAGCTTGTTTCGCTACTTGAGCGCGTAGTGGCACCAGTTTAGAAGCTTCAAGCGCATGGTGAGCCGTTTACCAAAACTCACGGGTTAGGCAGCATAAACTGCGTCTGTCGTCTTTTGTGCGGTAAATCAACTGATGTACGGGACTTTTTTTTCGCGCGTATTATGTACACCTGTACATGTGTATTTATTTGCACGTAGAAGCAGGCTTTTTCGAACCTTCCTGGTCTACGCCGTCATGGCTGTTCGGCTGCTGCGCATCACTTCTCCGGTTCGAATCCCTGCCTTGAAGGTCATTTTTAGAAGGAGGCTAACTACAATACGTACACATGCTGTACCATGTTAATATATGTTAAAGAGCCTCGTGTGGTACGCGCATCTTTCTCTCTTCCCTCTTTCAATGCCTTCGTCATGCTTTCCCACACGGCGCGGTCGAGTTGTGTACCGAGGATGAGAAAGCCATTTCGTCTTTCTTCTCCTCATAATTAATTGTTATTATTGTTGCAAATGCACTCAACAAGCCAGTGATGTTCTGCAATCGTGCAGGAAAATTCACACTGCGATATAAAGCGCTCAGAACGACGCAGACGATGGAAAACGACAGACAAGCGCTTACTAATGATCAGACCTTACTTACTGAGAGCCGCACATCGCGTTTGTCGTTGGTGGAACCTGGTGCATTGCCCTACGCCTCATCGCGAGCAACATTATTCGTCAACATCGCTTGACAACCCGTGTACGTATACAAATTTCATCCAAGCCAAGCATGGCGATTGATCTCGTAGCTGGACTGACTTTTGCCACGTGCGATGTCGGCCGCACGTATACACATGCATGCAATAAAAAGTTGCCGCATGCCACCGAAGCTGCGTTATTGATTTGTTATTGTTTTTGTCGATTTTGTATCGTATCGGTGGTCATGGGCTGCGTGCGGTTTTACAAGCGCGTGTTTACGCGTCGCTGAGCAGCAGCCAAATGGGCCCATTATTTTATTAGGACGAACGATATCAGCCGATCGCTAAAAACTATGCTCGACTCGACACCCGGGGAAGTCGCTGCTAATAGCATACGACGCTAGGAAAGGTTGCGTAGAACATGCATCACTCGCTACGGTTGTGCGCGTCGCAGATTTAACGTTCTGCGGTACTGAGTAAAACTTTAGACTGATAGTTTGACGGAAGCAAAGTTCGCTTTCCGCATTAAGGCTAGCCGTACCCGCGCTCTTCCGTTTATGACACCGATACTCGATCCAGTGCTTGTAATACCAAAGATATCTGTTGATTGGCTCCACATCAAGAAATATATAGAGACGAAAAAACTAGATACACACCTACATCTTCAGAGTCTAATTCACTCTTAGACTTAGTTTTCCAGTGGTTTGCTTCATGATGTTTTGTTCAGGATCTTAAACAAACTGCGTTTTATTTTCCATTCACACAGGTACACACGCACGTACGCACGCACACGCACACGTGGGCGCGGGGGTTTGGGAAAGGAGCCTGCGTGTTCCAATCCCAAATCATTGCAAGCTTCAAGAAGCACTTCTTAGGACTGCAGGTCGCATCGTACCGCAGCGGTGACGAAGTAGTTTGAGCATTCGCTTCGCATGCTGGGGTTGCGGGGTTCAATCCCCAGTGCCGCCGGTTGCCCACCGGATTCATAGTTGGCAAATGCGTGTAAAAATGGTATCTCACCAAATCGTTCCTTCGAAGGGTCGGTAACTAGTTCAGCCGTCGGACAACATAGACGCGCCTTGTCCGGTAAACCCTAACTGTGGCCCCTATTTTGGAGCGAGAGCTCCATTCTCGGAGCTGCAACTTTCAAGGTCATGGACATTGGCGTTTAACCTTGAGCCAGGCTTCGCACGCGTGACGCCACACCACGTGACTAGCCACAGCTGTAGCCGAGCTGCGCCGCCGGACCGAACCTCCGCCTTATGACGTAGAAATGACGTCACACCATTCTTCGCTATAAATACCTCCGGCTTTGCTTTCGCTCGTCTACTAGGTTCAGCCGGCTTCAACCTAGGCCAATTTTTTATGACAGCTGCTGCCTACGGTGCTGCAGTGAAGGTCCAGTATGAATACACTGACGGCATATGCGCGTCATGCGAGGCGCCACCTTTAGCAGGCTGCGAGGTCGTTGTAAACTGGGCTCTGCCAGTGCCTTCTTGCCAGTGCCTTCTATAAAGCTTGATCCGTGAGGGGCAGCTTGGTTTGCGGAGCTTTTCAGAAGCGCACAACCCTAAGGAAAGCCGGGCACCGGGCGCTTAATTATGCCCATTTTCACTGTTCGGTGTGCGGTGGGTGGCAGTCAAGCAATCCCTTCCCAGATCCGAGACCGACGTACAAAACAGTAGACCATATCTGAGCGGTTGCGTAGTAATTGGAGCATCTGCCTTTTTTTATGCAGGAGATGCTGACTCCGATCCACCGGTCTATCGGTTTCCAATACGTAGAAGCTTTCTCCCGACCTGGTGCTCGTCTATCATAGAATGAAATGGTTGGGAAAAGGGTATTTGCATAAAGGCAAGAAGGTGTAGCTTCCTTGTCTTGCACTATTTTTTCGGGTTTCTTGTCTCCAGGACGTCAGGAAAGCATTCCTCGGTTCCGCGTGTTCGCAGTTCGTTACGGCTAGCTCTATCTTACTCGCGACGTTCATTTGTTTTTACATTCATTGAGGCACGGGCAAGTCGTCTCTTTCATTGAACACGAGAAGGCACTTTGAGCAGGGATTCTTTGGAACACCGCCTATCACCGACTCCGGTGCAAAGATGCAAATAAAGGCAGCGCCTCAATTTAAAGCATCAGAGTGCGTTCTTCGAGCAAGCGGCTCTGCGTTCGGTCGCACTCATGTCATATTATCGGTGTTGAATATGAGCGCGCGGGCTCTCTAAATAGAGAGGCAACTGGCCTTGTTGAGCAATATTTATGCGAAGGAATACCAGGTGTGTCCATCAAAAAAAAACTTATTTCGCCCATGTGTTCAACCCGGAGTGTTTCTAATAACTACACTTCTCGTAAAGACAGCCCTGTTCTGTAGTTTGTAGCCGTCTGCAAGACTACCTTAAGTCTAGGTTCATTACATCAAGAAGAAATTTGGATAAAGTGCTAAGGCATGTTCTTTTCTACGAAAGACCTTTTTAGGTGCAGGTACTCAGTCGGAGTCATACTTCAAAGTGCAAACAAATGATTAGGCACTTGCCTGTATGAATGTCAGTGACGCAGATTTATCTGCTTAGCCCAATCAACCGAATATAATATATGATAGTTGAAACCCTTCACTATGGTTCCATTCGCATCAGGTCAAATCAGGGCATGATTTTCAGGCAATGTCGGATTTTATACCAGGCAACTACAAGCCACGTTTTTTCTGTACGCCCAGTATACTTGATGGCGCCTAATAATGCCCTATGATCTTCTAGCGTCGAGATCCAGAAAGCGTATTCCGATAATTAAACCTCAACTGACACAGAACGTTCCCGAATGTCCAGTTAGAAAGGCTATAACTTATACCGCCAAAACTAAACAAACTTTTACTTGGCAAGAAGAGAATAACTCTGCATTGGCCAATGGTACAGATCCGCTTCTCAGCGGTATTTGTTCGAGAAAGGGCCGGGGGTATTGCCTCAAGCAAAGACTGTTAAGGATGTGGCAGTATTTTCCATGGGAGAGATATATATTTTACTGTTCCCGCTTTCCACGTGTTTCGCACGAAGGCCTTAGCTGTCTATGTGCCATAAAACCCAACACAACTTAACACGAACACTCTTTGCAAAAATCTGCAGAAACCAATTCCTTATACCCTGAGCTTGGCACATGATGGCCTTAGTTGCTTATGCGTTATTCAACCCAACACAACACACAACACAACTTTGCACGTGCTTACTTTCATCCTGTGTTGTCCGCCCGGGAAAGTAGGTCTTTTCTGAGGTTTTTATAGGCATTTTTGTCGCCTCACAGGTTGTAGTACTACTAGGAGACGGCAGACGGCGGGACGGACTCTCCCGTCGTTCATGTTTCCCTAACTATGTGTTGTTCTTTTCCAAACATCTTTGTAAACAAGTGTAAACGTCGCTGCAGTTTACCCTTAATTCTACGAAGTGTCAGCGGACGTTAGCGGGACGTGTACCACGACTGATGCATAGAAAAGAGCGGCGTCACGATACTTACACGCTGCGTTTGGCGGGGTTATGAGCAGCCCATGTCAAGGCTTGCTCATATGAGATATGAGTATTGCTAGTCGTAAACCCCGGCGGCAGTTTTGGCTCAGGCCCATGGACACCGGTCTTACACCATGCTTCATACGCATGTGCAATTGCTACAGGCAGTTTCATTTTGCTGGATCTTCTTCCATCGCGACAAGGTCTTCCTCTTGGGAGCCATTCCCCTGAGCCCCCGTGAAAAAGGGGTGCCATATTTCGGCCAGAACATCGCGTGCACGATAAACCGGAACCGGCAGTCATAACTCTGCGGCTGCCTGCATTGCAACTCTTTTGCTGTGTCCCGGTACCACGGGTCTTTATACTGTCCGGCGCTAGTCGGCATTATTGTCTTTTTATTCTTTCGATCCCTTTTTCTAGCGTTTCGTTTGTGATTTGGTGCAAGAAGTTATAATATTTCACGTGGGACGTAGCTTGTGTTCTCGCTTAGTGACCCGAAGAAACCACGTCTTCGAGGCGTTATATGATGCGTGCGAAGTTGCTGCAAAAAGTTCACGGCCATCTGCCTGCAGGAGTAGCGGCGTCGGAAGGCGCTACGTCGCTTGAAAGGGTTTACTTGCTCCATATGGCGTGCGCTGATGCTGGTAAACTGCCTGGAATGACAGTGGCCAGTGACTTACTTATGGAAACGCCTGGCGACTCCACTTCATTCTATTTGCTCTCACAGCTGTGTCTTTGGTGCCTATATACGGTGTGTCTCACTTAAGACTTTACACAATTTTAAGTAATAGGCTATTTGACTTGTGTTTTGAGTTTTGACAGGAATCATACTCTCGAGAGAAAATACATAACATTGTTTTCGCCCTAAAGGTTGCAAACAAGAAGGTCCATGATTTAGGGGTGAAGGGTAGCTGGATGGTTGCTTACAGCAGCTTTATGCTCCGCTTTTGAAGCGATCCCCGCGAACGTTCTCACCTATACATGCTGAAATCTTTGTGCCAAACTACAGGTAGGTGCTCTAATAGTAGCTCCATTCGCTTTTAAGTAATTTACAGTGTTCGAAAACAATGCACAATTCAAGCCCGTCGCAGTGTCGGGTCGTTAAACAGGGAGATTTTGAAATCCCGACGACCACCGTGCGCGGAGACTGCGATATGTAAAGCAGTGTGTGCTGCTGCAGCGTAACGCATATAGAGCGCTCCGCTATACAGTTAGTGCAAGCACCAAGAAAGACATAGAGGCGAACGATAACTTCCTCCACGCTGGTAAATTGGGATGCAATTTGCGCGAACGACAAGGTCGTCCCAAGAGACCCGTGGTGTTATACATAGCCCGTAATGAATTCGTGCGAAAAACACTCAAGCTCCAAAGGTGTCGCCACCTCTCTAGCGATTTCGCGGTGCGGCTCTATGCTCCAGGGGTTGTTTTCAAGATCATGCTTTTCTTCTTAAAACAAAATTGCATGTTGTTCGAGAAACCCTACATAAGGAAATTAGCAATTGAATTTTTACCGAAACCTCGGCATTGAGCGACTAGTTCATTGTGCGATGGTGAGGTTTCAATTCTATAGTGCTGCATGCATACAGGAGCCTTTATGCGCAGAATTATGATAGCAAACAAGGACGGCGTATTCAGCGGTTACCATTTGTAGCTTTATTCTTTATTCAGAGGAAACCGGCAGTGCCTGTAATGGCATTTTTGCGAGGGATACAAAGCTTTATAAAACAAGTCTGCAGCGCTTTGTCTCACGACATTTCTTTGGAGTTAATGCGTCTTTCCTTGATTGTCCGTACAAAAAAAAAATACTGGTGGAAGATTACTTTCCTTCAACTGTACAGTCACACTTTGTAACTATGACAGATTGACGTAGATACTTAATGCAGTGGGCGCAGCTATGGTACGGTTTAAACTCCTGACTGATGAAAATAGATTGAGTAGAAGGGCTTTAGACAAAGAGCCCTGCGGAGTATTCTCAATGCAACCCATGCTAGTTCCTTTTTTTGTACAGCTTATGCTAAGAAAGACATCATAGAGTCCAAGGACAAATCACGCGACGGCAGACCAGATACGTTGGCCCGTGGGCTCATGAATATTATAAACCGCATCCTAAACAGCACAGCCATATTCTATAACGTGCCTGACGTATGTTTCATAAACCGTCTCTCTACCTTCTTTACGCGCGCGCTTTAAGTTACGCTGATTAAATCTATGGCATCTACCTGCCTTTCTAGATATATTATTAACGTGCACCGACCATGTACCGTCCTCAGAAAAAATACCTCGATACCTGTACCTAGTTTGTGGTCCAATACCGGTTACCGAGTGATCAATCGGGACTCGCACATTCTAAGTACCCGTGTATATTGCAATTTGTTCCGCATATATTAAATTATACGTCGGCCAGGCCTGCTTGAATTTGTTTTTATTTTTTCTTGATAGCTCTGTTCGTAAGCAACGCTGGTTGTACTACCTCAATTGCGCGGTAATTGTGATTCGACTTTTTTTTTTTTCTGTGAACAAATGGTGAAGCCAAAACCGGTTGAAACCTGTATTTAAGCCCGCACCCAACGTTTAGGTGTTTTATGCCAGTTTCCTGTCTTAGTGTTACTACTAATGTAATAAATGTAATTCTTATTCTTGTTTTTATTTTTTGAAAGCATCAGGACAAACACTGCATCAGAAAAACGGTGCTACTGCGGATTTTTTTTTTTACGCTATCTTGCCCTGTGTGCACTTGTGCCCTCCGAGTTGTCCTCTGCATCTCTTCGGCTCGCACCGATACACCAAGCAGCAGAAGCAATTCCAAACCCTTGTTTTTCCTCCCAGCGATTTCTATCCGTTCCCAACGTGTGCCACTTTCAGTTCCCGCTCCTCGATTTCGTTACCGAGAGGAGTTCTTACGAATCATTATTCTCCGACTTCCTTCTTCTCCATGCCTACGCAAAGAACGCGACTCCCTTCAGGGCAACAATGTCAGCTGATTTTCTTTTTCCCTCTATATCGCCCTGAAAAATACCCCGTTGTCTCCTCTTAATTTCTTCGGATTCTTCCTCCCGACCCTATTACGCTACTCTCCCGCAGTATTCTAATCCAAATGGCTGGATTCCTAAGTTCCCTGCCGAGGCCCTTCCTAGGCAACCCACTCTCGGGCGTAAAGGTTAGCAGAACACAGGCGCAGGTTTTAGTCTTTTTTTTTCTTTTTCGCTAAGTTCGACACTTAGTGCCGTTCTTCTGACCTACTTCTCAAGCGTGAAACGAGAGCCATTCATTCTTCTTGCGGATGCGCTTCAGCAGAGCGAGCAGATTTCGCAGTGGAAGGAGCAGAAGAAAGCATGGAAGTTAACAGCCCTTAGAAACCAATGAGCAAGGTTTCGCAACAGGGAAAAAAAATTGGCAGTGGCTCAACTTGGTTAACCCTGGAATTCAGCGAAAAGCAAGCACGCTTGCTAAGTGTCTGAGGCTCGTCCATGGCACCTCCGCTACACGCTCGCGACAGCCGTTCTATATATACCCACACGACCGCGTGGCTATGACGTGTTACAACATGGTCTCACGACACCCCCATCATATGTTATCACGTGGCTTCATTTCACCCCATCGGATGTTCTTAAGGTCAAAGGTCAAACCTAAAGCTCCCCCAATGTCAAAGGTCAGAGGTCAAGGTCAGGCGCCAAGGGTTAGACACCATAACTGTGCCGCATATGGGCATACATAGCTAACGTATTTGAGCTGAAGGTTATTCAAGGTCACTCTCCAGCCTACGTGACTACTGCTTCACCTAGCATAGTGAAGCTTTTCACTTCACTAAAAGGAGAATCTGAGCTAAGCTCAAAAGTTCCTCGAACGGCCGCCGTGTTGGAGCGGGAATTTCGAAATCCGGGCGCCCCCTCCAGCCTGCTTATGGAAGCATGAATGTTCAGGCGCCACCTATGAATTTGGGCGGGAGCTGCCGACAGCACCCGGCATATTTTCATTAATGCAAGAAGCGGAGGTGGGTCACGTTCTCTCTTCCTGTTCGCCCGACTTCTTTCGTCACTAGAAGCGCATTCAAATTTTCGGCCATTGTTTTGATGGCCTTGATTGGTTCATTTCTCAAACTGATCCGGAGTTCCCGGGTTCGAACCCGACCGCGGCGGCTGCGTTTTTATGGAGGCAAAACGCTAAGGCGCCCGTGTGCTGTGCGATGTCAGCGCACGTTAAGGATCCCCAGGTGGTCGAAATTATTCCGGAGCCCTCCACTACGGCCCCTCTTCCTTCTTTCACTCCTTCCTTTATCCCTTCCCTTACGGCGCGGTTAAGGTGTCCAGCGATATATGAGACAGATATTCCGCCATCCTCCCCCCCCCCCCCATAAAAAAACAATTATTATTATTGGCGCTGATGCACCTGATTTGAAAACAGTATATCGAAAAGGAGGGATGACAAAGAAAACCCGCTGCAAATAAAGGGAGTGCTTTCTTTGGGAAGGTTGTGAATATAAATTGCGGCTTGTATTTGCACCATATAAATGTTCGCTATCCCTTTTTTGCGCGGTTTATGGTTGTACTGTCCTCTCCCGTAATCACAAGACGAGAGCTAATCACTTATAAATGAGCAATTCGACATGACTGGTAGCGAAAATATCAAGAAATGAATACATAATATGGCGCGAAATATAAAGAAGAAAAACGCGTTGTGTTTTTCTACAACGAACTTATCGTGATAAATTTTGGAGTTACTCGTGGAAAAAAGCGAGCAGTCAAACATCGTGTACCAAACATAAGGTGTTTACTCTGTTGTTGCTCGATCTGTGACCAGGCCAGCAGTGCGAAATCAAAATTTATAAAGCTGCTATTAAGGCGTTCTGTCTATACTGCGCTTGAGTTTAATGCATTTTCATAAGGCCTTTTTTTTTGATAGGGCTCCTGGTAATGTGCTCTAAGCTCTCAAATCGTTTCCCGCTGTACTCCTTCCAATGAATGAGGCTCAAATCAACGGCTGTTGAGTCACTTATAATCCACTTAAAATAACATTTTATTGACTTATTGTACAACTCCATGATTTCATACTATGTGATCTCAACATGAATAGAGGTTAGACACAGACTAGGTCGCACTGTTTTTCTTTGCGATGTTTAGTGATGCTTTGTGTGCAGGTAATGACACTCGCCACAAGCCGTCTTATCTGTTTCAAACGTCATGGTCATTATCGTTAAACATTGGGGAGAGCAGGTGACTTTAACTCGCGTCAACACAAATCGATCGCTAAAACTGAGACGGAAATAGACAGAAGGGTATCATTTTTTTCATTGCTGACCGAACTGCACCATAATCGAAAAGACAGAGATAAGTCGTTTTACTCTAGAATGTGTGAAAGTTCCTTCTATTTTTCTGGTGGTCCGAGAATAGTTGGTTTAAATGAAATAGGGTGTACGATGTCGGTTTCCCACCTCCGTTGCCTCCTCTCCCTCAGTCGACTCAGTGCACTGACTTACATATGACGCGCAGCGGCATCGAAAAGACAGAGATAAGTCGCTTTACTCAAGAATGTGGAAAATTTCCTTCTATTTTTCTTGTGGTCCGAGAATAGTTGGTTTAAATGAGATAGGGTGTACGATGTCGGTTTCCCACCTCCGTTACCTCCTCTCCCTCAATAGACTCAGTGCACTGACTTACACATGACGCGCAGCATCATCGAAAAGACAGAGATAAGTCGCTTTACTCTAGAATGTGTGAAAGTATAGTCTTTTTTTCTGGTGGCCCGAGAATAGTTGGTTTAAATGAGGTAGGGTGTACGATGTCGGTTTCCCGCCTCCGTTACCTCCTCTCCCTCAATCGACTCAGTGCACTGACTTACATATGACGCGCAGCATCATCGAAAAGACAGATAAGTCGCTTTACTCTAGAATGTGTGAAAGTTCCTTCTATTTTTCTGGTGGTCCGAGAATATTTGGTTTAAATGAGATAGGGTGTACGATGTCGGTTTCCCACCTCCGTTACCTCCTCTCCCTCAATCGAATCAGTGCACTGACATACATATGACGCGCAGCATCATCGAAAAGAGAGAGATAAGTCGCTTTACTCTAGAATGTGTGAAAGTTCCTTCTATTTTTTTGGTGGTCCCAGAATAGTTGGTTTAAATGAGATAGGGTGTACGATGTCTGTTTCCCACCTCCGTTACCTCCTCTTCCTCAATCGACTCAGTGCACTGACTTACATATGACGCGCAGCATCATTGAAAAGACAGAGATAAATCGCTTTACTCTAGAATGTGTGAAAGTTCCTTCTGTTTTTCTGATGGTCCGAGAATATTTGGTTTAAATGAGATAGGGTGTACGATGTCTGTTTCCCACCTCCGTTACCTCCTCTTCCTCAATCGACTCAGTGCACTGACTTACATATGACGCGCAGCATCATTGAAAAGACAGAGATAAGTCGCTTTACTCTAGAATGTGTGAAAGTTCCTTCTGTTTTTCTGATGGTCCGAGAATATTTGGTTTAAATGAGATAGGGTGTACGATGTCGGTTTCCCACCTCCGTTACCTCCTCTCCCTCAATCGACTCAGTGCACTGACGGACATATGACGCGTCGGACACTCTACCCGCAGAGTCCCTCTAGCTCCCCCATCAAGCTCTGCCAGTCGCGCGGACTACGCCGACACCGACGGCGCGATTTCGCCGTGCGGGCCGTATACAGCTGCCGCTGTCAAATTTGTTCACCCACTCCCTTCGGTATACGTCCAGGGCTGGAGTGCTTTCTGCTAATGCACGCGCGGACCAGACACTAAGGCTAACGAATCAGAGAGAAAGAGGGGGAGAGTGATAAACAGTAGTAGGTAAGGTCGCAATTCGCCGAACCGGATGACGTCTGCCACTGCGATCGAGTAGACGCGGTGCGTCAGAGCATTTGCGTAGAATGTGGAATTCTCGCTTTAGTGTTTTTCGTGTGTTTTGTTTTGGATATGCAGCAGGCCCAAGCACAATTAGTAACTAAAGTACCGATCAGGACCCCAGGCGACAGAGAAGAGTACAGCGCTGTAGAAGCTACTGACGATGTGCAAAAAAAGCATGCTCGGCAACGAGGTTTCCCGATAAGTCGCCTAATTGGTTTCGGCTCGCTCCAGGCGTGTACGCCTCGCTTTCTTCGAGCGCAGGAAATTGCGGTCACGCGTGTCGAAACGGCAACACCGGAATGTTTGCATCATGCACGGAATCGCAGCTCACGCAACACAGGGTCAGGCAATCAGGAATATCGCACATGTGTTGCAAGTTCTGTGCCCTGGGTGAGATTCGCTTTGATGTTGTTAGGGACTATGTCTCCTGTCACCGTGTCGACGGAGATTAACAAAAAAAAGAATGCGTTCCCCAATCGTTGGCGATCAGCCAAGCGCTCGTCACGTCAACCGTAACTACAGCGCGTCGATAGCGCACTTCAGGCACAATATACCAAGACCATCGAAAAGGTTAGGAGCGGAGCTTCGGAATTGGGTATTAGGCATATTTGAGTCAAATAGTCGGATGCGTAATTTAACTCGCTGAGCGCAACTTAGGCGATGCAGTTACGAGATTCAGCTTCATTGCATCCCGTTTTATCACACATTATGTAAACCAGAGACCCGCCGCGGTGGCTCAGTGGTTAGGGCACTCGACTACTGATCCCGAGTTCCCGGGCTCGAACCCAACCACGGCGGCTGCGTTTTTATGGAGGAAAAACGCTAAGGCGCCCGTTTGCTGAGCGATGTCAGTGGACGTTAAAGATCCCCAGGTGGTCGAAATTATTCCGGAGCCCTTCACTACGGCACCTCCTTCTTCCTTTTTTCAGTCCCTCCTTTATCCCTTTCCTTACGGCGCGGTTCAGGTCTCCAACGATATATGTGACAGATATTGCGCCATTTCCTTTCCCCAAAAACCAATTATTATTATGTAAACCAGGGTTCAAGAAATGTCATTTTCCGTACGCTACGAGACTGCGCAAAATATTAAACACTTCAGGAGTATCGAAACTGCAAAAATATTCCTAGCTGTCATTTCACTTAACTGTTTAACTATCCGAAAGCTTAGCTCTGAAATTGCCCTATTATCACTTCGTGCGCCTGTTTTAATTTATACGCTTTTTTATCAAAGGAAGAGTTTTCAAAGATAGCTATTTTTTCTTTCGTAATATCTTTCTGTGGAGTAAGGTTGTACCTTTTTCTTATTCCTCATAGTAAATAAGAGGTACTACCAAATTAAATTAGATCTAGTGCGTTTTAGACGGCATTCGGTTTATATCCCTGTCTGCAGTTACTATGAGTTCGCCCATTTGTAAGCACGAATGCTATACGATAAAAGTGCGTCGTTAGAATGATATTGGCGGCAAAAATGTTTTTGGGAATGGTGAAACTGATTCCCCGCGGCTGGTTATGTTTCTTATAATAAGGAGCGCACATAAGTAGAAAAATACAATAAATATGTATTCCTTTTGACAACGTGACCCCTTGTACTGGCGGAGATTAATGATTCGGTTATTATCAAGCCCTTTTTTTCGTGATGCTGCAATTATACCTGCCTTTCATCACCGTGATCTCAATAATGTCATCTTTCCGCTTTTTTGCTTTCGTAATTTAGAAACTAGCTTTGATATCACATCCGAAGCAATGCAGCCTTCGTTGCATCCTTATGACTAAAAACAAAAAGAAACAAACAAACAAAAACTGGGACCTGCGTAGCGGAAAGGCTAGTTTCGTGAATCAGGTACTAGTGGCTTATTAATGCCTCATAGATCCCGGGACTGAAATTAATTAGAAGGCAGGCGGCTAGCCGGGCGAGCCAAAGTGCTCGTTTCACGGAACCGCGACCAAACTAATTCCCTCTGAATCAATTTACCATACCTACGAGTTTGATTGCCCTCTCGGGCAGCTTGCCTCGGTGCGCCCTCTACCGTAAATATTATCTAGCAGACCGTAACGGCCAATCTTAGGTCGCTCCCACGGCCACCGTGAAGGCTAACGCTATGGGGCTCTCAATGCAACTGTTCTGTAAACGCGAAACATGGACTCCGAGATGAATGCGCACATACTATCAAACCCAATTACGGAGCGTGCGAGATCGCGCACCGCGGAAGCACCGTCTAACGTACTCTCCGAGCATTCGTACATGAGATAACTTCCCGTATTATCTAAAATGATTCTAGTTGTAGAGACTAGGTAGTTACTCTGTAGAGAAATTACCGTCCACCGTGACCGATTCCCTGTGTACGTCAATTACAGGCTGATTAAACTCACTCGTTGCTCGGGGAGGTCAAATCGCAATAGACTACACGAATTGGGGAATAGCTACTTGGGAAGCATCGACTTCGTTACGCTGAATTGTAGCGCTGCAATGTCTCTTTTTCCTTACCTACCACTGTTAACGGATTGTTCCCTTTTCAGCTCCTCGTGGTCATACGGCAGGCTAATTTGGTAGTTAGACAGTATCGCACGCTGAACTTACTTGGCCAATGGAAAGGATTCCGGGCACAAAACGAGCTTTTCATTGTACAGGCACAAAAATAGTCCACAGTTTGCTCAAACTATCAGGCATTGGGTACTGCGCATTCTTTTAGTTCCTGTTTTACTCACCAATTGTTTTTTTGTTTCAAAAACTAATTCAGTGTTGAGATGCCAGATATCACTGTAGAAGTCAAATCTTCAGGGTAGTCCGCGCACACGCGCCACAAGCAAAGAAAGCCTCAGCGCACAGTGATGTATATATCGGGCACATTGCCTGACGAATGCCGATAGAAAACTCCATCTCAAACATCAATCAGGGTCAAGTGCTGAGTAAAACACACTTGAGTGTCTTGCGCACTCATATGAAGTACCCTGATGAATGACCGCGACTTTTCGAGGATCCTCTTTGCCATGCGAACCGATGATTTGGCTGCGTTTTTATGGAGGAAAAACGCTAAGGCGGCCGTGTGCTGTGCGATCTCAGTGCGCGTTAAAGATCCCCAGGTGGTAGAAATTATTCCGGAGCCCTCCACTACGGCACCTATTCTTCTTTTCTTTCACTCACTCCTTTATCCCTTCCCTTACGGCGCGGTTCAGGTGTCCAACGATATATGAGACAGATACTGCGCCATTTCATTTCCCCCAAAAACCAATTATGATTATTATTATTATTATTATCATCGACTGTCATGTAGGCCCACTGCTGCCACGACTATTGCAGTGTAGGAACAGCTGGCAGTTTGGCCAAGGTAGCAAGTCATGTCAGTCGGCAATGCGCTGATGCGGTGATGATCATCCATCATTTACCGCTGCGCTCTCCGAGCTGACGATCCCACATGTCCGAAGTGTGCTGATGAGCCGACTGTCCTGGTTTCCGGTTTATCGGGTTTAACGTACCAAAGCGCCTCAGGCTATGAGGGACGCCATAGTGAAGGGCTCCGGAAATTTCGACCACCTGAGGTCCTTTAACGTGGGCCGACATGGAACAGTACACGGGCCTCTGTCTTTCCGTTTCCAACAAAACTGGACCGCCGTAGCCGGGATTGTAGCTAACCAAATGCGTGACATTAGAGTCTACTGACTCTCATGCAGCTTTGGTATGGAGAGCACAGCGTGCGAGTAGTGAAATAAAAATTTGAAAAGGATTCAACAACTAATCAAGCCCCCTTGAATGGCGCATATTTTTCGTTGTCGTTTGACTAATAAAATATTTTCTGTGCGCTTCAAGAACACAACCACAAGCGGAAACGGGCCAAAATTATATCTGGATTATAGCTCTCCGCTGCTGATCCGGAGTTCCCGGGCTCCAACCCGACCGCGCCGGCCGCGTTTCTATGGAGGCGAAACGCTAAGGCGCCCGTGTGCTGTGCGATGACAGCGCACGTTAAAGATCCCCAGGTGGTCGAAATTATTCCGGAGCCCTCCACTACGGCCCCTCTTTCTTCCTTTCTTCTTTCACTCCCTCCTTTATCCCTTCCCTTACGGCTCTGTTCAGGTGTTGACGACATGTGAGACAGACACTGCGACATTTCCTCCCCCCCCCCCAAAAAAAAACAATTTAATTTAGTTTATCTTGCCCCACGGTACCAAACCTTTTTGAATGACGTTTAGGAAATAAAAGTGAACGGTTTTCTGCGTTATTTTCTGGTTAATTTTTACTGCCTACATTGTTCTATGAATGTCACACAGCGTTGAGGTAATACTCGTAAGTGCTACGTGGTAGTGCCGTGAAAAGAACCCTGTCCGTTGGCGGAATTCTCACGCACCTATACAGCGTGCGTTTGCGCCGTTCGATACAGTATCAGGGATGCACTCCGCGCTAGCGCGGCCACAAATGCGTCCCACCGGAAGAAAAATTGCTTCAGACGAGGATGCCCCCTCCTCCCCCAAGGACGCACTAATCGGTCAGCGATCTGTCTTGAATAAAAATGATGGTGAAAAGTGGTGGTGGAAAATGATGCCATAAAAATTGGGAATAAAAATGATGGTCGCGGGACTGAGTGGCATTGCTTGAATATACTGGAATTCGAGAGGAACACGCAAACTGATGTGATCAACGAATAATTTAAAGGCCTGCTTGACCGCAATTTTTCAAACCGCAAAAGGTTTTTCTTTCATAGTACAACCCTGGATAACGTTACCCACAAAACTTTAAGTTCCAGTTTCAAGCCGTTAAGGTGCCAACGGCACGCAAAAAGTCACAGGCAGACCATTATACCCAGCCGAAAATTTTAACATTGGTCTTGAGGAAATAAAAGGCTGTCTCCTCTCTGTGGATACTTCAGTCGCGCCGTGAGCGAAAGGGGAGGGTGGAAGTTAAAGAAGAAAGGAAGGTAGGTGCCGTAGTGGAGCTCTCCGGAGTAATTTCGATCACCTCTCGAAGGATGAGAGCTTGGCACGGCGGCAGCGGAAATCTAGGGAGACAGCGAGTCTCCATGGACTCCACAATAACGGCTAGCGAAGCGCGCTTATTTGAAGGGCTCCAGAAATTTAGACCACCTGGGCTTCTTTAATGTGCACCGACACAGCACAGTACACGGATCTATATAATTTCGCCTCCATCGGCCGGGACCGAACCCGCGTCCTTCGGAGCAGCAGCCGAACGCCATAATCACTGACCCAGCGCGGCGGCCGAGGCTCCCCTGGATAATAACGGGACACAATTAGACCGTACCTTCGGGGGAAAATAATGCGCATTGTAACACTAATTCAGGATTGGTCGAAATAGTCGTTGTATCCCTTCCCTTACGGCGCGGTTCAGGTGTCCAACGATATATGAGACAGATACTGCGCCACTTCCTTTCCCCCCAAAACCAATTATTATTATTATTATTAAATAGTCGTGACGCCACACGTCGAGCATGGAATAGACACGATTGAAACTCGAGCTAAATGTTGACTATGAAGTCGTGGCATGACTTAAATGCCGTTATGATATATAATCATGAAAAGTAAAATATGTCGCTGATACGAAAATTCTTTTAATTAGTTAGAAATTGAACCCATTGCGATTCAGGCCCGTTGCCCCTGTGCAGTAGAAGCACATTCGGTCAATTTGTCTAAACAGAGAACTTGTGGGTCATGCAGAATATCTCATTGTTTAGTGTGCCTCTATCTTGTAATTTAGTGTGCCTAATAATGTACGCTAATTAGTGCGTGTAATTAAAGGATACTAATTAAGTAAGAAAGTAGAAAATAATTATTAACGAACCGTTGTCGTATCCTTAACGCGGAGACGATATAGTGTAATACTAACTATTCTTTGCGCAATAAAGACAGGCATTTACTGTGCTCTGATCGGTTCTGTTATTATATATCATCGGTTCCGCTGTAGAAGCGCTCCTCGGAAACTGAAGGAAGGATGCATACTTGTCTAGGCGGAGTTTCACATATTAATGTCCTACAAAGAAAGAAAAAGATAGTGCGCTGTAATCCGCACGATATCTGAATCGATTGGGCCGATCAATCTTCCTGTCTACCGTTTCACGGTTGAACCTCTCCAAATGACAGCTTCCTTTTCTCAAGCTTCAAAAAGAAGCCGTAAGCTGAGTTAAGTACAGAAACAGAAACTATTCTTGGCCTCAATTGCTTATTTTGTTGTTAAAAACTGTAAACCAACGTTTATTATTCCCAAGAACTTTTGCGAAGGTGTTTTCATTGATGGAAAGCGCTTACTTTATCCTCTTTCCAACGGTCATTGTTTATGGCACGCCAAGAGCGTGATTCATCACCAACATCGACAGCCGTATAGATCAAAACTGGGGAGCACAATTCATCATTTTTTAACACCATAAAAGCATATTTTCAATAAAGAAAACGTATGGCACCGTGTGTCAAAACTTTCAGACCTTAATGCAACGTGCGGCTGTGTCGGTGCCTATTTCTAGCTTTGACATGTCTGTCGGATACGGCAACACTTTTCTAGTGTGCTTCGGAAATGGTCATTTCTTTGAGTTTGGTTGAAAAAGAAAGCGAAGCTTGCCACGGGGGTTCAGACGTGAGGCCAGTGATCGATAGTGGTCTCCACGACGCCGTAGAACTTTAATGAAAAATAACATTCCTGACATTTTTTTTGCCCCCGTTGTTTTTTTCTTCGACCTTGATGACTCTTGTTCCCAGATATCAGAAATCTAGTTTTGCAAAAGGAAGCAGCAGGAACCGAATACATATTAAAGTAAGAAACAGTGTGGAGGTTGTGTGAGGGTTTATAAGGTAGGAAGGGAAGGTAGTGAAATCAAATGCAGTGAGTTTTTGAAAACCTTAAAATTAGCGAGAAACCACATAGCAAGGCACCTAGCAGCAAAACTTGCAATTGAGCGGAGGGACTGATAAACTGAGAATGTGATTGGATTGGTTTTATTTGAGAACCTAGGAAGAGGTATAGTAGCAGATCCCTGACTAAGATATATGTTCTTGACTGAAATTCGCGTGCCAGCTGCGAGTAATTAAGGGAAAAAATCGTCATAATGTTTGTTCCACGCAAAAAAAAAGTGTAGTTAATTAAGAAAAACAGGAATTCGACTCCAAAAAGAAGGTGAATTCGATGATCATTACCGTACAATCAACATAATTCTGATGGAAAAGTGCTGTGAGCAAATGTGATTTTATTCGTTGGAAATATACGTTGGGCAGGGATGCCTCCAACCTCAGACACCAACTTCAAAACCCGAACAGGTTGAAATAAACGAATGTGAAGTTCTCTACACATCGCACCTTAGTTTCGGCAGTTTGGCCATACATTCTAGCGTTACCATTAAGACGATATTATGCCAGCCATCACCACATCACAGGATTGAAATAATCCCTTCACTTCCATTCACTTCCATTCAGCTTAAAGCGGTCACCACTCATCCTTATTCGGTAACGACACCTTGACATTGAATTGACTAGCGTGTAGATATTTAAAGCCAATATTTTTTTCGGGATTAATGCGTCGATTGCTGCCGGAAAAGCGTCAAACCAATCTGCACAGCCTCCGGAAGCCAGGCAGGAGCGAGGATCTCGTCATCGTGGAGTCAGTGACAGACTTTACAATAAATGCATCAGTTCTGTAGCTCAATAACGACGTGTGACGTATTCAAGATGCGGTGGCACTGCCGACGACATCTAGCAGTAAAAGCTGGGCTTATGCCTCATAGATATGCATGCAAGCAAAAGTTATCAAAGCAGTTTCCTGCTCTAACATTTCACTTGTGATGTATTTCCTTAGTGAAGAAAAACCGAGTACCTTCTAGAACAGATTGCGAAAGTATGAAATGTCGTTTCAGAAGTGATGCATTTTAAACACACTGCTATACGTGCACGTGGGAATCAACCCCTGCTTGCGGACCAAAGCGTTAGCGCGACCCATAGAAACACACGCACGCAAAATGTTCAGAAAATTCTTCGTTTTTTCACGTTTAACTTCTGGCGAGTGCTCTGAGAAAAGGTTTGACAAAGTATGAAACATTATTACGAAGTTATCTCTTAAAACGCCGTGATGAATGTGTGTTGTGAGGCCTGACAGCCACCCCCGCCCCCCTCAACCCCAAACAGGTGTTGAAACCGGTGTTTGTCGAACTCGCACAAGCTTCTCGAAGAATCCTATATGCTGGTGTGTGCGCTCCCTTCCCGAATTATTATGGTTGTTCAGACTAGATAGTCATGAGGCAACGAACCACGCAACCTAGGAACATAATTACGCAAACGATACCCCTCGTCCTATCCGCCGTACGCGAGTGCACTCTCACCTCTTCTTGGTGTTCATCCATACTTTCGCAAAGCGCGTGTCTGAGAGTCATCTTGTGCACCCGGAAACTGCATCAACGCTGAATTCTCAGCCGCCTGAGTGATTACGCGATCCGTAACATTGCAGCAAAAAATTGAAAATTGGTTTTTGGGAAAAGAAAAAGGACCCGCCGCCGTTGCACAGTGGTTAGCGCGCTTGACTACTGATCCGGAGTACCCGGGTTTGAACCCAACCCCGGCGGCTGCGTTTTTAGGGAGGCAAAACACTAAGGCGCCCGTGTGCTGTGCGATGTCAGTGCACGTTAAAGATCCCCAGGTGGTCGAACTTATTCCGGAGCCCTCCACTACGGCACCTCTTTCTTCCCTTCTTCTTTCACTCCCTCCTTATCCCTTCCCTTGCGGCGCGGTTCAGGTGTCCGCCTATATATATGACAGATACTGCGTCATTTCCTTTCCGCACAAAAACCAATTATTATTATTATTATTATTATTATTATTATTATTATTATTATTATTATTATTATTATTATTATTATTATTATTATTATTATTAAAGGCCATGGCGCAGTATCTGTCTCACATCTCGGCAGACACATGAACCGCGCTGTAAGGGAATGGATAAAGGAGGGACTGAGAGAAGAAAGGAAGAAAGAGATGCCGTAGTGAAGGGCTCCGGAAATATTTCGACCAACTAGGGATCTTTAACGTGGACTGACATCGCACAGCACATGGGCGCCTTTGTGTAGAGCCTCCATCAAAACGCTGTCGTCGTGGCCGGGTTCGAACCCGGGTACTCCGGATCAACAGCAGCACACTACGCATTTTCTTTGTCACCTTTGACTCGGCGGCACTCAGCTAGATTGAGTGCAGAAAACTATTGCTTTTCTTCCCTTTCCTTTTCAATTTAATCAATCCTTCAGCTATCCTTCCTGTCATTTATGAACGCGGCAACACGCAGTTATGTTTTCCCTCGAGTCCTGTGATGTGCCCCACGTATGGCATAGAGTGGAATTGTGAGAGGGAAGAAAAAGGTAACGGCGAAGTGATCGGCACCGTGATCAGTTTCAGTGGCTTTCATCCGTCCTGAGTATACTGTCTCGATGAGTTTCAAAAACAATAAAACTGGCAGTGGCCAAAAGGCCCGAAAAAGTTGAGTCCATTTGGCGGATTGGTCTTCTGGTGACCAAGCAGAGTCTCTGGCCCCACTAATGCATTTAGTGGTTTTCTTTTGGGTTTCGATTTTCCGTACCAGTCTACTGCTTAACGTCTTCTTGTATATTTGCTTTCACGCATGTGTCTTGTAGATACGAGGTACAGCAGTCGCCTTGGAGGCCGTAAAGATACTAGAGTTAATTGGAAAGTCTTTTCGAAGCATTTCTGCTTCATCTTAAAAATAACCGGCCTTCGTAATGCAAACGTGAGTTAATATGAGGAGTGACTCAAAATACATGAGTCATAACTAGGAACGTAAAGAAGAAAAAGACCGATTTATTTTTTTTCCAACCGCCGCTTCTTGGAAAGACCGTTAAAATATCTCTTTTCGAGAAGTTTACTTGAGATTAAATCAGCGTCAGCAAGCTGCAATATCTGCTGTCTATTTTTTAAAAAGACGCCCGAATGCTGTGGTTCGTAAATTTCCGCTTTTTGCTTTGTTGCGTTTTATATTTCGTCCTGAAACACGTACAGTCGGGGGCAAAAGTTTCTGAACCATGGTTTCCTCAAATGAAGCCCACAACTCTGCTATTATCGGGCGGATGGAGACCACACTTGTGGAAATGAAAGAGCAAAACATTGAATTTCACCTCCACAAGTGTGTATCCAGCTGAAGTCTAACAGCAGAGCTCTGGACTTCGTTTGAGGATATTGTGGTCCAAAGACTTTTGTCCCCGACTATACATCACGATGAAAAAAAATGGAGGGTACACTTAAGCTCCACCTTAAGGATATGACGCGATAGCGTAAAGGGTTAACTCCCATACCTGTAGAAGGTCATTCCCTACTTTACTTTCATAGATCCCTGGTATTTCCCTGGATCCCTGGTAGTTACGATCGTTCATGTCATACGCGGAGCAGGCACGAAAGTTACAGGGTGCAAGGAAGCAACAACGGGCAATTGGAGAACGCTTGACTTCCCGAAGCCGATGCAATGGCTGGTGCTGAAACTGAGGAGCCGCTGCACTTCGATTATTCTATCAGAAAAAGCCGCATGCACGATCGCGACAGGAATGAATGACAATTAGTTTTTGGGGAAAGGAAATGGACCCGCCACGGTGGCTCAGTGGTTAGCGCGCTCGGCTACTGATCCGGAGTACCCGGGTTCGAACCCGACCGCGGCGGCTGCGTTTTTATGGAGGCTAAGCGCCTAGGCGCCCGTGTGCTGTGCGATGTCAGTGCACGTTAAAGATCCCCAGGTGGTTGAAATTATTCCGGAGCCTTTTCACTACGGCACCTCTTTCTTTCTTCTTTCACCCCCTCTTTTATCCCTTCCCTTACGGCGCTGTTCAGGTGTCCGCCGATATATGAGACAGATTTTGCGCCATTTCCTTTCCCAAAAAACCAAATATTAAATGTCGGCGGACACCTGAACCGCGCCATAAGGGAAGGTATAAAGGAGGCAATGCGAAAAGAAAGGAAGAAAGAACAGCCGTAGTGGAGGGATCCGCAATAATTTCGACCACCTGGGAATCTTTAACGCGCACTGACATCATACAGCCACAGGCGCCTTAGCGTTTCGCCTCCATCGAAACGCGGCCGCCGCGGTCGGGTTCGTGCCCGGTACACCCCGGATCAGTAGCCGACAGGTAGCGGAGAATTTCATCCTTAGCTAACTGCAGAAGGCGACACCCCGCGAGAAATAATTCGCCAAGGAAAGCCCTGCAAATACTGCTTGGTAACAAGTGGGCTCGAGCTCTGTCTTTTTTTTTTTAAAAAAGTTCGCCTCTCTCGAGCACGATGCGTGCTGCAGAAGCGCCTGGCCCGTTAAGTCGTTTTTCATAATTTCTCTGGAAATGATTAACGTTGTCTGGCGGTACTCGCATCTTCTTTAGATCTGATCTTTACTATGCTGTTCATTTGTCCTGACACTTCGCATACTCCAGCAAGCGTTCTTAAAACCGTCACATCTGAGCTGTTTGCAATCGTTCCTGCCACCTTTTCGGATTTCGAAAACATGGAGAAGATGTAAAATGTCGCGAGGAGCATTGACATTTTTACTTGCTCGGTGTACGATCCTGTGCCCCCATTTGCGAAAAGAAACAGCAGAAATGAGCAATGAGAATTCATTTACGGTTTCTCACCAAATCAGAACTTGGGCGAAGACTGGAAATAAATGAGAAATTAAGGAATGATTTATGGAAGCAGGCAAAGCAGCTCTGGAAGGTATACCATTGATGTCTTTTGCTAACCACTTCTCGGTGGTTTGTTCGCTTTCAGAGTTACTGCTTTCTTTGAGTGGCCAATATATCTAAAAGATGTGCAGATGGAATGGGCATCGGAAGCCTAGTACGCAGATGAATCGTGAGCTTACGCGAGTTGCATTAGTAGTGGTCTATTGCTCAAATAGTAACAATAAAAAGGAAGGACAAGGTTCTTGTTTGCCCCTGCACCTGCCATCGAAAAATTGATGATTCGTTTTTTGAGAAAAGAAATGGAGCAGTATCTGTCTCACATATCGGTGTGCATCTCAACCGCGCCTTAAGAGAAGAGGTAAAGGATCTTAGAAGGCATACAACCGAAGATTAATATGTCGTCGACAAACAGCTGCGTCAGAGTTTCCGTAGGAACTTGTCGGAAAAAGTGCCGCCACATGGAGGGTCGACCAATGGCGAGTGTATATACACGATCGAGCACGTATATGGCTGAAGGGGCGGGGCTCAACTTGCTGTGTGTGTCATTCAGCGGCTTGATGACGTAACCCTACTTTTCTTGGAATCGCTGGGATTTTGGGTACTATGTTGACACCTGACAATGACACCTGCCTCTTAATAGCTCTAGTAATGTTTTCGCATCAAAAATCCCGTGGTTTGCGAATAGAGCGTTCGTATAACCGGTGCCATGGTGGCGCTGCCAATTACGAGAGCATTCGAATCCGATACGTCGAAGATTCCCTGAATAGGCACCCAAGCTCTCAACATCAGGGTATAAATGCCATGATTCTTGGTTAATTTGCATCGCTTTTAACGCGATAGCGTTGAAGGCCTCGTGACCCAGAAAATCCGCCGTCGGCGCTTTCGGCGTCGCCGTTGTGAGCGAAAAGTCACTATCGTGACTCTGGCAGGTGGAGTCCAGAAAGCACCCACCTAGGAGGCAGATGGGCCACCTAGGTCACCTGACATCGCGGCGTCATCACAACCTGCCCATCGGATTGTGAGCTAACTTCCCACAGTGGCAGTTGGCAGCTAAAGTAATGATTGGTCGCTCTGGAAGAGCAACCTGAGCCACACAATGACTGCCACTGGGAGCACCTGCCATCGCAGGGCAGTGGCGCATCGCTTAACCGCTGCACCACTGCGCCACGAGTGGTATGAGCACTTCCAGGGATCTATGAACCTAGAGTAGAGTGTGACCTTCTGCATATATGGGAATTAAAGCAACACTCTACAGCGCCTTAAGGCGGAGCTTAAGTGGCTCCAACTTTTTGCACTGTCCTAGAAGGAGGACGATGGAAAGGGCACAATAATAATAATAATTGGTTTTGGGGAACGGGAATGGCACAATAATTCTCATATGTCATTGGACACCTGAACTGCGCCGTAAGGAAAGGGATAAAGGAGGGAGTGAAAAACTAAAGGAAGAAAGATGTGCCGTAGTGAAGGGCTCCGGAATCATTTCGACCAGCTGGGGATCTTTAACGTGCACTGACATCGCACAGCACACGGGCGCCTTAGCGTTTTGCCTCCATAAAAACGCAGCCACCGCGGTCGGGTTCGAACTCGGGAACTCCGGATCAGTAGCCGAGCGCTCTAACCACTGAGCCACCGCGGCGAGTTGAAAAGGCACATTGTGCTTAAATGTGCCTACTGGAAGCAATTCAACGCTATAATTGTTTTATTCGGACTTTCGCGTGTTTTATAGTCCTTTCTGCTCGGAGAAGCTCTAGTTCTCTTGGTGCTTTTATAGCGCGGGCGTCAAACGTTCACGTTCTAATCTTTGGAACTGTCGACTATTGGGAACATCAGTTCACGAATGACGGCATGCAGGGCAGATACTATAACCCGGAAGGAGCCAAAAGAAATTCCAGGCACATGATTGTGTTTTTTGCATCAACAACGTATACAGCTAACTGCCTTGCAAGAGCAACGCCTTCAAGAGAAGGAGATTATTACTTTAGCAGGCACATACGCCATGAGTGATAATTAGTTATTTCAAGATGTATCGTCGCTGTTTTCTTTTTTCTCCAGTTTCTACGTGGCGTCGCTCTGCTGTGCATGTTTTCCTCAGGAGTGCCTAAAATAGGCAGCACACATGCGGCAATATACATCACAGGATCATACTTCCATTTATTTTCGTTGCCGTAATATATCAGGTTATTTTATAACGTTTACAATTTTTGTGTTTGAAAAGGTGTGTTGGATACATCGATGCGGTCTGTGAAGGTGGATTTACAGCAAGACGGGTATTATGTGCGTGATAGCCCACAATAATTCGACGAATAAATATTAAAATTCTCATCAACTACAATATTTTTTTTTATTTCTGGGGCCAAGATGATGTCGCGAAAACGAAGGCCGTCAAGATCGAAGGTGAGCTCGAATTTCAAATTTTCATTATCTGTGATGTGGTTCGATATACTGAACGTAAAAAATAAGCATTTTAAAGCTTGCTTACTTGGCTTTCGCGCATAGCGCATTTAAAAATGGCGCTTCCCGTAATATCAATACGTCATTAATAGAATTATCTGTGTGTGTCGACATTTTCTGCATTAAAAATGTGAGCGACACCAATTCATCAATGCGCAACACGCAAAAACCAAGTAAACATTTAAAATGCATATTTTTGAAGTTTTATGTATTGAACCCTGTTGCCGGTTAAGAGAATAAAAAAAGCTGGGCTGTCCGTCTGTTGTTGCCAGGAAGAAAGAAATGGAAAGTGCACAGGCCTGCTCACTGGCTCAAGCCGAGCCACAATCGCTACCACGTGCAGATAGCAGGAGAGTTGAAAGATGTGATAGAAAGACATGATAGTAAAGACGCGCTAAAGACAAGGCCGATCCCGGAGGTAGTGCAATACCGGGCCAACCGGTGGCGGGAGTGAAGCATCCTTCAAACTCTCCGCCACATTTCCAAAAATAAGTCCAATTGGACCCGTAACAGATACTCTACGGTATCCGGACATTCCCCTCTTTAGCTGGGCAAACTTTCAATTTCTGAGTATAATCATGTCCCCTAAGCTAATATTTAGGAAGTTGATTATTTAACCTTGTTTATTTAATCGTTTTAATGTTTAGCTGTGTAACGCACACAATGCCCGCCTTGTTGTATAGTCTACCTGCAGAGACCGTACCGCCGCATCTCCCGCAGTTTTAAAAATAATCTGTAGCGTTAAAAAGAATTACTGTGCAGAAAATGCACTGATAATCTAGGTGTAAGAGAAGTATACTGGCACTTTGGGGTACACAATATCCATTCACTTTTTGTATTTTAGTGCTATATGCTGCGGTGTATTAGATAGAGTGCGCATAGCTCGGCAAATGGTGGCGACAACGGCTGTGAGGACAAAGGTTTTAAGCAGCTCTTCACAGCTGTGGCTGCAACTGTTGTGACAGCTACATATGCCACGTTGTTTCGGCGAATACAGTGTTCCGCCTTTGTACGCAAGGGCATCAGGGTTCTATACACGGTTGCGATGGCCGCGTGCCAAACAGTGCATAAATTTATAAGCGATTACCTGGTCATGCAAAAAGATTGTGCTCCGCTCTGGGCTGCCCGAGGCGCTCTAAACGTGTTAAAAGCCTTTTAGCACGGAGTTCTCCATACCATTCTTCGTGCCTTTTGAAATACGGAAAGGGAATTTTCTTTGGTTAACAAGTAAAAGTTTCTATGCGGCATTGGTTTTCAATAGGCGCGTAACTTTGGGATATGACTCCTTTTCCTCGATTCGTATTGCTGTTGCGACGCTAAGTCACACACGGCTGAGCGAAGTCTGACTTGAGCAATGCAGAGTAGGCAACCTCCCAAAGTTTTGTAGTCTGGAGGGAGGCCTAGCGCGTACTACTAGCGACCAAACTGCAAGACAGAAGAGTAAGAATCAAGTGGTTTCCGGCGCACGCGGGCGACGCGTCGGAACGCAGTGAGAACCACAATGAAACGGCACACGCAGCGGCGCGAGCGCTAACCAACCGCGCCCCGGCAACACACCGTCCGACGTGGTTCGGAGCCAAGGACCGCATGACTGACTACAGCGAAATCACGAAGGCCTACCGCCTGGCTCGCAGGACTCTCCGTTTTTTCCGCACACATCGGCGACGCGAAAGTCGCCGCGGTGGCTGAGTGGTTACGGCGTTCGGCTGCTGACCCGGAAGACGCGGGTTCGACCCCGGCTGCGGTGGTCGAATTTCGAGGGAAGCGAAATTCTAGAGGCCTGTGTACTGTGCGAGGTCAGTGCACGCTAAAGAACCCCAGGTGGCTGAAATTTGCGGAGCCCTTCACTACGGCGTCCCTCATAGCCTGAGCCGCTTTGGGACGTTAAACCCCCATAAACCAAACCAAACATCGGCGACGCCACCTACGCCGGGCTCTCCACTGAATGGAACGCTTAACGCTGTCGCTTTAATATATGAGGCCTGAATCGCATTTTTATAATCGCTTGCCCCCTCTCGCTCCACGTGACAAGCACGATGTGCGGGAAAGACCTGCATATTTTGCATTTTCGGGGAGTTACGCATTTGGCGTGGTAATGTCAGCATGATGTGCTGGGACTACCTAGACGACACTGCAGCTGGCAGCGACAGCCTGAGCCATCCCCAAGCAGCACAGGTAATTGGCCCAACATTGGAACCTATTCGCAAAGGCCGGCCCTACAAAGGACCAGGACGGAACCATCCTGTTGCAAGGGCTGATTACCTGTGCGGCTTGGGTCTTCTCTCTGCTCTTATATCAACCTATTTATCTCTTGTGTGCTTTAGTTCTCTTAATTGCGGCTGGTTTATAAGAGACATTCTTCGAAATAGGGGATTAAAGGATGCCATATCCAGGGTGAGAGGCCCGCTTCAGCGGGGAGGAAATTTCGTCTTTCTTCTTCTTTTTCTTTAAAAAGAAACAGGAGATTTCCTAGGAGGGGTGCGATCATTTTCCTTTTCGGTTTCGTTCCCTTTTTGACAATGTGTCGCGAACTTGGGAATTGTCACCTAAATGTTCACGGGTCTACTCTCCACACATAGCTGCTCTTTTGACACTGGCAGAATTATTATTTCTTCGTTTTTTTATGCAACCGCTTTCGCAAACAGTGAGACTGGCGACACTTTTCTAGTCATTAATTAGATCTTCGTCCAGCAAGGGTTCAATCGTTTTTGCTGCAATTTCATTAATCGTTCACTCATTGATCTCTCCTTAATTTCGCCGTTCTTAGCCTTTCTGATTCTCATAGGACAATGTCCTCACATATTCTTGCACGACATTCCGTGCGGCTGAATGGTTCATATTGCTGCCAGAAATCGGTATCTAGCCCTTGTGCATGTGTATTCACTGATCCTTTTCCTTAGCCGTACAATCTATACACGAGGACTTGATAAAACTAACCTGACCTCCAGACGCAGCCGAGTGAGCTGAGCACTGATAATAAAACGGATGAGAGCAAAATTGCACATGTAGGTCAGATTCTTTCGTCATCAGTGTGTCCTAAGGCGATCAGGAGTATCTCTTGCCCTAAGTTGTAGCATCAGTTGCATAAGCCTCGATTATGCCATCGCTCCGTGCAGTGAGGTATAGCAGGAAAATATATAGGTGGGGAATCGGAAGTACTGCTTACTTTATATTTGTTTTTTGCTCCGTTTCAGTTTCCTGCGTGCTTTGTAGCTTTTCCTTTTTTTTCAGTGATTCCGCAAAAACATTTCGCTGCCCAGTGGCTCAGAAAATGACCTGCACAGATGTCAGTCGGTTCTCTCAGCTCGGAGCGGATTCTTGGGATTGCTTTTGGTAAGCCGGCGCTGCTAGCATTCCACGAAACGGGAGTTGGTGACAAGGTATGGTGGCTTAGAAGAAAAGAACAACTATGAAACAAATGTCTCGCGCATAGCTCGGGGCTGTCATTTTATATTCCAGGTTATACTTCGTGCAAAAAAAAAAAATCTGCCATTCTGCGCGGATCTTTTTTTTTTACTTTGGCTTGCTAAAAAATGGCTTTTTCAAATAAATATGGGTTCGAACCCGACCGCGGCGGCTGCGTTTTTATGGAGGAAAAACGCTAAGGCGCCCGTGTGCTGTGCGATGTCAGTGCACGTTAAAGATACCGAGGTGGTCGAAATTATTCCGGAGGCCTCCACTACGGCACCTCTTCCTTCCTTTCCGCTTTCACTCCCTCCTTTATTCCTTCCCTTACGGCGCGGTTGAGGTGTCCAACGATATATGAGACAGATACTGCGCCGTGTCGTTTCCCCCAAAACCAATTGTTATTATTATTAATAATAAATGTGGACTGGCTACCAATGTGACGCTGTCGTCTCTACCGGAATTCAGTACGTTCTTGATGTTACAAAACGTGAGGCCTAAATATTGCGCAATAAAACACGAGAAAAACCCAAAAGGTTAAACGTATTTTTGGTTTAGCAATATAATAATAGGTTCCTGAAGCCGGACTTAGCTCTGGAGTGAATATACATTTCAGTGTTACCTGCATCAGGCCAAAAAAAAAATGATCGCCTGTATTAAGAAACCAAATCATACAAACCAAAGACGAGGAACAGGCTGGCTGCTTGAACCTGGCTCACCGTTTGAACATGTGAACATACAATGTTTTTCGATTTGTAAAGCAAAGAAAAAATTCTCATGAAGTATACTAATTGGCCGACATTACCAAAATCATCCCCGCCGCTCACACACACTTTCCAAAATGAACAGGCGGGTTAAGTGAGAGCCGGACACACAGCATACCCGCACAATTCTGTTCTTGTTGTTTCTCCAGCATCTTTACAAAGAGAATTCGCGCTGATTATGCAGCTTTCTGCATATGCCTATCGTCTTATCCGCGTCACTACAGATTACGTCAGAAATCTTCATTTTCTCCGCGGTTTTTTCCTCACCCTGCGAAAGGTTCGCTTGACGTTAATATACCACTACCCTTTAGAGGAACAGAGGAAAGTGAAATAAGGACTACATGAATTCGAAGAAATACACAAGTTCCCGAAACATGAAAGGGAAATGGTTAAAAACATCAAAGAATCTCACCGACATAAAAGGACGTTTGGTGACGCTCACAACAACTATTTATGTCCTTCATTTGCTAATATTCTGCTCATACTCCAGAGACGTCGGTAGGAAAACGAAAAAAAAATAATGATTTGGCGCATTGTCTTTTGTCGCCTATTCACTTCTAGTTGCACGCAGGGCGCCAGACTGTGCGTTTCTCAGCGTAGCCGCCCGCAGAATGCGCCAGGACTGGATGCACAAAACTTTCAGGGTTGAACTGCTCGGATAATCAAGTATGCCTTGTCAGCGATGGCCCGTTCTAGTTCCAAGCATTGAAAAGATGGCACTTCTTGAAGGCCAGCAGGTCAGACTTCCAGTACCTCTTTGACAGTCTGCAGAGTTTAACACCTGCATGTACACTACTGCTAAACTTAGAACAACCTCCACCTACAAGGACGCCTAGCTAAAGAAGCTATCCTTCCTTATGCGGTATGATCTGGCGGTTTGAGTGGTGTTTAATAATTATAATTGGTTTTGGGGAAAAGGAAATGGCCCATTATCTGTCTCATATACCGTTGGACACCTGAACCACGCCGTAAGAGAAGGAATGAAGGAAGGATTGAAAGAACAACGGAAGATAGAGGTGCCGTAGTGGAGGGCTCCGGAATAATTTCGACCACCTGGGGATCTTTAACGTGCACTGACATCGCACAGCACACGGGCGCCTTAGCGTTTTGCCTCCATAAAAACGCAGCGGCCGCTGGCATGATGTTCGTGAGTAGCGCGACGAGGCTTCATCAAGAAATATGACATTTCGAACTGTAGCTTCCAGCCTATAATGTCATACTGTAACGGAAACTAGAATTTGTCAGAAGAAAACACTCGGTTCATACTCGTCTTTTATGGAACATCGATTACTTCAGTAGGGTTTCTAAGAGAGCTGTTCAAATGGTTCATTGTTGATGAGAATGATTTTTTGGTGCACTGGTATGGCGAGAAGGCTATTCTACATATTTGCTGAATTGTGCCACTAAGAATGAAATTGTCTCCGGTAGAAATCATCCCAGCGGGCGGTAACAGTAGCGTGTTCTTTTCATACGCGAAGCAATCGAGTGGTGACAGGCGCACCTATAGTAGCTGGCCAAGCTCTCGATTCATCATCGGGATAATAATAATAATAATTGGTTTTAGGAAAAGGAAATGGCGCAGTATCGACATTTCATATAGACGATATTGCATGCAGCGGGCCCTCCATTAGGGCTCCAAATATAGCTGCCGCTTGTCTCCCATTGTAGCGTCAAGTATGCTTCCCAAGGTGTGTGTGTGTGGGGGGGGGGGGGGGGGGAGGGGGAGAAGTGTCGACTACTTAGGACACAGGAAGGCGCTGCAAGGCCATTCCCCGAACAGAGAGGTAGCGTGATGATCGTTTCGATGCATTCTGGTTATCTCGTCCCCGCTCGCTTTGTGATATCATATCTTCCTCCGTCTTTCGTATTGATGTTGTGTTCACCTATGCGCGCGCTGGATGCCATTTATAGCGTCAGTTTTGGAGTCTCTTATGGTCTACTTTAGTAAAGTTTCCTTCCCAGTCAGCCTTCAGGACGCCAGTCGCGCTCGATCATAGAGAGCTTAGGAAATTAAGTCGGAAAAGAAAAATGCATCTGAAAGGAATGCTGGGGTAACTTGGAAGTTGGCCTACACTGTTCACTTAACGCGCTCTAATCCGAAAGAGGCCTTTCACAAAGAAAACGAGGCTTTTGTGAGTTACAAAAGGACAAAAAAATGAAAAACAGGTGTCGCCAGCATCGGCTTATTGCAAAAGTGAACTGTGGTGCGTCCACCCAGTACTGTTAGCGCGGATTCCAGAGGTTTGGCTACACAGTCGTTGACTTAAATACGGGTATCAGGGAGCCCTTTTTAGTCTAAACGTCATGAGTTTGAATCAATGAGAAAAAAAGGGGGTGGAGTAAATGCAAATTTATCAGGAATAAATGCGTGCTTTGCTGCCGAAGAAACGTAACACACCCAAAAAAGAACCATTTATTAATCTTTTTGCCGAAATTGCAAATTAGGTGGAGTTGTCCTCAATTTTCTTTAAACAGGAATAGCTGCATAAAAAATAAAAATCACTCAGGATACGCGGCATTATACGCTTTCGCCTCACGTATTGAGGAAACTTAGCTAAGCCACTAGGAAATGAACGATAAGATAAGTGATATTATCCGATTAATGAGGTAGGATAATATAGAAAGATTGCTGATTAGGTCTGATATCACTTACGTACCTCCTATTGTATAGTATGCTAATATCAGAAGAAAAAACTCTCACAGCGTCTTAAAAGATTGAAATGCTCCATCGTTTATGAGCTTGCCTTCTTCATAGTTCCAGTGACCGCGATGGTAAAATCGACCCAGGACTTTTTAAATTTTGGCAAGCTTTGTAGGCTGCCGTTCGCAACCTTTGATTTTGTGGTTTTTCATGTTCGAAGCGAATTTCTGGTAAATGAGTGGTTTGGAACTATCATTTCACATGACTTAAGCAACAAAGTTGACGAAGCCTTAAGTTGAAATCACTAAGTGAAATTAACGAGATATATGTATATGCATAATTTCAAGGCAGGCAAGACTGATTTTGGTAGGCGGTGTTTTTAATTTGCGTAAAATTTGGAAAACAAAAGGCAATGTTTTCGGTGAAAGCCATTTTTCTCGGGATATTTTTTACAATTGGGCTTGGTAGATTAAATATCTTATATGGCACATATAGTTCCCATTCCTTGATTATATTATTCCAACTAAATTACAAAATATGCGACGATTTTTATATTTCTCCAGCCCTGCTTTGAGCTGAAGAAAAGTTTTAAATTCCCGCCCTTTTTATTCCAGGAACAATTATGCATGCAGTAAAAGACCTCTGCAAACCCAGCTACCATCTAGTTTATGCGCCAGCAAAAAAAAATAAAATAAATGCGACACGTGTTGTTGTAGCTCACAAACAAAGAACTTATAACAAGGAGCTGGATTCCCGTAATTTTTCCCATCGCTTTACACAACTGACCTGAATGAGACCGAACCCGTCGCCACAGCAAAACACAGACACGAGAGGAAAGTGCGCTAACATAGTGCTGCCTTGACAACTATTCCTTCACACTTTCTCTCTTCTGTTCGTTTTACTGCTTTAGTAAACAACCAACTTGCACAAGCGTCTATACTTGCGTGAGACTATCACCAACATTTTCTTAGCGCGTGTTCGCCTAGTACCAGTAGCCCATGGGCCTTTTCATTTGGATTCACTATTAGCCAGTTTCCTTTTGACTAAGGCGCACAGGCTAGGAACCTCAGTCTTCGTCTAAGGCCACTTCTGTTCATTCTCTCTCTTACTCTCTAATACACATAATGTTCAGCTTTTTACGATCAAAGAAACAATGATTTTAGAACGTTGCTTTGCCGCCTCACGGTTTTGTCAGCATTCCTGGCTTTTTGTTTCCTGTAAAGGTTTCTTTGCTGCTAAAGAGGCTTACTAGGGCAAAGCTAATCCTGCCAATTGAAGGGGCAATAATTCTTTTGAAGCCTACACAAGGACCGTGTTCAATCCGCATCCCTTGTCTTCCACGTTTTTTTTTTTCAAGAAAGCCTAAAAAACAATACAAACCATAAAGAACGGTACAAAACCTAAAGAACGGCACAAACGACTGCACTCTTAACGTGAAGGAATTTTTTAAGCAACTTGTTTCCTGTGGAAGGTTTCTTCGGGAAGCGGTGTGGCTGTTGTGTTGTTATACGCCTCATGAGTGCCTATCATAGCGGGACTGTTTGAACTGTTGAACTGCCCAGAAGTACACGGCATCTGGGGGGGGGGGGGGGGTATTTATGCGAGGGTCAAAAATTTTCTCGATAATGTAGATTCCTGGTTGCAAGGATATCGCAGTTGATGTTCCAAATATTCAAATCGAGAAAACCGCTTCTTCAAAGGATGCCGATCATGAACTTATCAGATATTCAGTTTTCGACGTAAGTATTTATCCATTGCTTCAGGGTTCAGCCTGCCAGAGCTCTAGGAGTACAAATATACTTTGTTCTGTTTTTACACATCTTTAAGACAGCGAGAATAAGCATTACTTAAAATGCGCATATTCCAAGTGTAATATTTCAGAGCTTCTAAAGAATATTGATTTAGCAATAATTAAAATAAACTCTGCACACTTTCACAAGATATGTCATCGAATACGGAGACAGGAAACTTTTTTTTTCTCTTCCTTACCAGCTTTTTGCTCACGATTGTGATGAAAAGCACTCTCCGCTCTGCTTTGTGTGGCCAATAACACTCCAACAAATAAAGCACCAAGTATGCACACAGGCTGGCTTCGCCGTTTTTGTCAAAAAAAACAACAAAATTAAACACATTCTGATGCTCATAACATTTATAACTTCAAACCTTATGGGTCCCATTCGCTAGAAGGCCTGGTTGAATCTATCGACGGGCACTAAAGCAGGTACTCCGAAAACGCATACTTCAGGACTCTATATTCTGCGCTTCTTAAAGGCGTTCCCCTCTATAGGGCGCTTATCCCATACAACATACCCGTCCCGACCCCGTAGAGTATCTGTTACGGGTCCAATTGGACTTATTTTTGGAAATGTGGTGGAGAGTTTGAAGGATGCTTCACTCCCGCCACCGGTTGGCCCGGTATTGCACTACCTCCGGGATCGGCCTTGTCTTTAGCGCGTCTTTACTATCCTGTCTTTCTATCCCATCTTTCAACTCTCCTACTATCTGCACGTGGTAGCGATTGTGGCTCGGCTAGAGCCAGTGAGCAGGCCTGTGCACTTCCCTTTTCTTTCTTCCTGGCAACAACAGACAGACACACATACCCGTGCACCCGAGTGGCGGAATTCTTTAACAGAGTGTTCTGCGTCCGCTTCTGAAAAGCGTCTTTCGTGCATTAAACCGAGCTTCGTTTATGAATATTTCCGCGTTTACAAATAAGCCTAAGCCACCAGCTGAGGCGCGTTCATGCAATCTGTCGCACTGATTAAAGAAAAGAGCTCAGTTGAGGCTGGATGCGACACGTTGATGGAAACGACTGAACACCGCTAACAGACGGGACAGAAGAGCACATAAACACAGCGAATGTATATGTTTTTGTCTCTTCCGTCCCGTTTGTTGGTGCTGTTCAGTCGTTTCCATCAACGTGTCGCATCGATGTTCATTTATATAGAAGCTTTATTCATAGAATCGTCTTCTTTATAAAGTTGCGACTATTTTGTTTAATGCACTTATTTTTGATCACTTGCATACCTTGCAAGATTCGAACTGGTTTCTTTGTTGGGTAGTCCGAAGAAACATTTCAGACTTTTTTAACGGCATGTATGCAATGTATACAACGTCATTCTCACCAGTTTTAGACAAATACACTGTGAAACCGGCTTTCTGTATCGAAGCGACGCCTTTCAACTCGGATCAAATATGAGCCTGATCTTATTCTCCTCGCCGTTGGAAGCATTGGCGATGCAAGGCAGTACTCTCTGTAGCTTCATTGTGGGATGGTGATCAAACCGAATTTATAAACTGAGTGATGCCGACTACGGGCGCATTAGAACGTCGACTTGGGAGATATAATTGCAAGTTTCTTCTCGTGTGCGTAGTTCTTAGGCGACGTCGTTCGCTATGGCGGGGTAGTCGGGGTAATCCTGGACAGAATATCTTCTCAAACAGCGCATATTACGAATCTATTGAAGTGAAACGCTTCACTACGCTAGGTAAAGCAGTCTTCTGTTAGGCAGCAACAACGACCTTGCACAACCTTCAGCCCAACCAAGGATAGCCGTGTATGGCCATATGTGGTACAGTTATGGCGTCGTACCCATGACCCCTGTGCTAGACCCATAACATCTAGTTGACCTTTGACATTGGGTGACCTTGGGGCTGACCTTTGACATTAAGAACATCCACTGAGTGATGTGAAGACCACGTGATGACATCCGGTGGGGGTGTCGTAAGACCATGTGATACCACGTCATAGCCACGTGGTCTTGTGGGTATATATAGAACGGCTGTCGCGAGCGTGTAGCGGAGCTGCCATGGACGAGCCTCAGACGCTTAGCAAGCGTCCTTGCTTTTCGCTGAATTCCAGGGTTAACCAAGTTAAGCCACTGCCAATTTTTAATCAGTAATTTTCGACCCTACAAAAAGAGGAGCTTTGCGTTGTCACGATTGCAAGTCACCGAAAGTAAAATGTAAAGCTAGGCTTCTGCAAACGCGGTGATTATAGTATACTTCGGTTCACTATTGGCATTCCACTAATTAGTTCGACGGTTTTCCTTGCTGCTAACAAATTTTAAAATGAGAGGCTTAAGCACTGAG